>WNLI01039452.1:0-11457 GCA_025802215.1 Wirenia argentea
TTGAGACACCTGTACCATGGCAACGTGGACAAACGTGAAAGTGCGGTATACCAAATGCACATATTTATTTTTATTTACAATAAATATTATTGAATTTCTCAAAGGAGGCGATTTATCATACTTTGTATGATTTTCTAGTTTTCAGATCTCTCGGTCTACCAAATGTCGGTCTTACATCATGGCTATGCGAGAGTAGTTGTAAGGAAGGCATCAAATGTACTATGATCCCTTTACAATGTATAATTACAATAATTATGTACAGGCATGAAAGCATTGGTTATTCACACCTGCAACAGCCACACCTCACACAGCACATGGATCGACCAACACTACCATGTCCAATGTCCATAGCAGACATTGCGTCTACTAAGAGCCAGAGTTGATGGTGGGAACCGGACTTGGCAGGACTTTATCCATCTGCAATTACTCGAACACACGCAGAATTCGTATGAAAACTACGGTACCCAGTCACAATGTGCTCATTATAGCCACTGACTTGAATTGGGTACGTATGGGTAAATACCTTGTCCATGGGAATGGAATACCGGAGATATAAGTAATTTCGGTCTGATCATCTATCAATCAAATATCGATTTTGTAATCTCGGAGTGGATTGGCTAATGACAAATGGGTGGGAAATTTACATTTTCAAACGCGGCTAGTATAGCCATATCGCGCTAGGCCCAAGCTATGTAAATTGTAGGAGTGGCTTCGTGTGTTGTCATGGAAAAGATGCCCCGCTCTGGTTTGATCCAAAATAGGGGCCGCTATCCTCGGTACACTATTCCTGCATAATTGGAAATCCACCAGACCAAATGGCAAATTATCAAAATTCTTGTTAAAATACTCGATTTATTTAAGGACATTTTAATACAGCCTAATGGCTTCTACGGGATATTATGTCTACCCGGGCTTTAACCCACGAATTCGGGATCACCAGGCGACCGCTCTAACTATTTTAAACATTGAACATTTTCAAGGAACATTTTAAAATAACAGACTAGTTAAGAATAGCTGTATTAAATGTTTCTACCGAGTACGTAGACTAACGTGAAGAAGAATTGTTGTTCGACGGCGCATTTCCACAAATACCGGCACGCATTCACGGTCGGACATTTGAACCCTATCGTGTGGTGCTTCTGTAACAAGAGGTCAAAGGTCAGGGGTCAAATGTTAAGGGTCAAAGGTTAAGAGTCAACAGAATTGTATCCAATAAGGCACAGTTCAAATGTCAACACAAATGTTTTTAAGGTGCAATGGGCAAAGACTGTAGCAGTAGCATATATATTTTGAATAGTAGTAGTAAATTTATTATTCATGTAAAATTTTGAATATACACAAGAGAAAATATATTTAGAAAAATTACAAAAATGAAACAAGCTGCAATTAGTCCTATATTTGAAACATGAATACATTTGACGACAATCTCTAAACGAAAAGTGAAATTGATACGCTTACGTCTCATTAAACTGGAGGAAACTGTGTGTACATCACTCATTACTATAGAGCAATAGATAATTGTGTGTAATAATGTACGATTAGTCCAATACTACTCATAGTACTGAAGTGACCCATACCACAAAACAAAACGATCAAGTTGGGCAACTACAAAATGCAGGTCAGGAGCAACAGTAAGAGGGTTAACTGGGTTATTGAATATGAATCATATACTGCGTTAGTGGTCATAGTATAAATTACTACAGATGAACAGCAGGGACGATGTTTTCGTTATTAGATGCATCGGAGTCTCTGTGTATGGATATAAGAGATACAAGTATAGAATAAATAAAAATGATGAAAAACACATATTGTCAATCAGCCAGTATGCACAGTAAAATGTATGGGTTACCCACTTTGTGGTTTTATTGACATAATTATAACATCGTTGGTATCGATGTAAGACTACATACCACGCGTCAGGCATCTTGAATTTTTTTCTTCACAACTTTAGTAAATTTAAACACATACAAACCGTATACTGTATGTTGAGTATGCAGTTTTGTTCAGATACGATTTAGTATTATGTCCACAAAATAATTTATAATTATAAAAACAATACTGAAAGTCAGGTTCAAGTTTGTTTCCTGTTTTTGGGCACTTCTAATTGATATAGAAGTCTGTGATTATTGCAAAAAATTTTTTTAGATATGTGGTCTTTCATGCCGGCGATATAATAGTCATAATTAGGAGGGTTGTGAATTAAACAAAAAAAAACCTGCACCAATTGGTAGACTTATTAGCAATATTCAGTGAAGGGTTACCAGGTATAATGGGGAATTACGGGTAAAAAGGATAGTCATACGAAGCTAACAGTGTTCCCGGCCTGCGGACTGTAGGCTAATGTAGATGTAGCAGTAGGTTTAGATGTATAATTACAGATCTCAAAAATTAAATTAAAACTAAAGAAGCCCATTTAGCAAAAAATAAGTCGATGAAAAAGGAAGAATGGTAGGGGAAAGTGGTAAGCATGTCTACGTGAATACCGGAGCAGCAGCACCAGTACATAGGAACTCCCTGCGTGTCAGCAGCTGCCCCTGTCAAGTGTTACATTCAATGATTATATACATTTACGACACAACAAACATTTATTATAACACAAGTTGATATAGTTAATATAATGTAAGCCTTCTTAGTTTGAATTTTTGAATGTTTTAAATGTATTTATTTTGTAAGACATTTATGCTAAAATGACATTTAGACTGAAAATTAAGCTTACATCGACTTTTTGTATTATAATTACTCTGTAGAGTGTCTTAGGACTTTGCACATTGTAACCATTACGAAGATTACAAAGATTGTATCGTAAATGTTCACATTGTTTTAATCATATTCTTATACATAGTAATAAACAGTAACTTGTGTGCAAGTGCACACAAACTCTATTCCCAAATTATAAATGTGAATAAAAGCTGAATTTAGTCTACCTACATAAAACACATTCATTATATTTCAAAAAAATGTGCAGATTCTGCTATTATGCTTATCACTACTCAGAAATAATATATGGTGCTGTACGTATTTATCCGGACCACTTCAGATTTTTGTCCTGCGGCACAATACGTAGGCTCTAGATACTAATACATAATATAATCATAATGTAAACAAAACGTCATTATTTTATGGTACATAGGAAGTTATACAGAGTGAATATGGCAGGAACTTTTTTACAAAAGATACCTACTATAGCCTAAATGTACTAATACGGCACCAAACATACTAGAGTCATACAGTTTTTACATTATTGCTACTAACATGCACAATTACAACATCAATGATCACAGAGAGAATAAAGATTAGATACATTCCGATATTGTAGACATGTATGATTGGAAGCTCGTCTGTAATAATCTAATGTCATGCGGCGACCACACTAATTCTAGACATTTATGTCTTAGATATTTTTTTTTAATTTTCTGAGTTGCTATCACATCTGCATAAATTATGTAAAGATAGAATTTAGATATTGCATTCAAATCAAACAAAGGATTGAATTCGAACTTGGAAGCTCTTTTCTGGTAGTATGTAATGACCTAATTTCATGCGACCACACTAATTCTAGAATTTATGTCTTAGCAAATTTTTTTAAATTTTCCGAGTTGCAATCACATCTGCAATTCTGCATTAATATGTAAAACAAAGCTAAAACATCGCATTATTCTGTAAATTCATACATCAATACAAGGTGAAAGTAGTAAACAATGGCCGGTCGGCAATTTTTAAAAGCATCTTCCTCCATTTGCAGGATTCGCTAATAGATATCTACTACATGATTTACATTTACATCAAGCAATCAACTTATAAATCTAATAAATACATCACATAATTAAATTCTCCAGAAGCGACGTGCACAGTGTAAATAGGTTACCGAGAGTGCGTGGCCTCGTGGTGTGCAGCAGCAGTATCTAGTGGTATCTACATGTGGCACGCAAACCTAGTATACACAACCTATAGACATTCATAGGATAACAAATACAGGGATCTACAACATGTGGGACCCAAGCCTACCGTAGTATACACAACAACAAGACATTCAAAGGATAACAAACACAGATATCTAGATCTTGATGTACAGACTACAGTTGAACACTAATTTACACACAAACACTTTAGTTCAACACAAAAGTTGGATCTACATGAAGAATGGTAAGTTTTTGTTGATAACAGTAGGTTTCAGGTGATGAGACAATGAGACATGTATGACTAGTTTCTAGCTGCAGACCAAACATCTTACTTTGTTTGATGTGTATTTGTTGTTTTGTTGTGGTCCATGGTGTGCTTCAAGAAGCTATCTCATGTCACTTCCTTTACTTCTCTCAGTATAAACCCAACATTTACACAACACAGAAAGAGGTGTTAGTACACAACAAGTACACACAACACATACTCGAATATTGTTGCACACATATACACACACGCAGGATTCACACACACACCGGATATTTTCAAATCTCTGGACAGTGTGATTTTTTGCTTAAAATAATGCATGTATTGTGAGTGTACAGTACAAGCTCAAAATGAAAATTACTATTTTCATTCCGGGGACAAAATTTTTTATGGCTATTTTTAAGTATATTATAATGTACTTAATGTATGGTCTCTGACATCATGACATGTTAATATTTTGTGAACATGAAACCAAACATACGCAGCCATCCGATATAACTCGATACAATCTTTCTTCGGTTGTCCTCATTTATTTTGTATCATGTTTCTACAAGTTATATAGTATTTTGATATTTCTAATTTTTTTTCATTTTGAAATTATTACAATTGTGCCGTACCAGTAACACAAATCCGTGTTTTGAAGAACAAATTACTGTGTAAAAATTCACTCTGTCAAGACATTCTAAAAATGGTTCAAATATCCGGTGAACAGTGAACACACACAAACACATATGGGCAGCATGATACATGACTTACTTTCTCATTGGCGGTGTCGTCATCCATCTAATGTGAGCATGCAAAAACATGGTGGTATGTAGTGTAGTGTGATAAGGCATCATAACAATATGTCTAATACAGTAATTTGAGATTAAAACTGATGTCCAGTGTTATAAACCCAAGATGTAGAGAGAAATATCAACAAATAGTTGGACTAACAGACGTCGATAAAGCAACCCAGGTTCAACTTTCGATGAGGACCCTATTTTTCTCAAAAATTTCCCACTTATGGTAACTTCAGTTATTTCATTACTCACTTAATTCAACCGTGCCACATTTTAGGGCAAATGAATTTCAGTTATTCCAATAGGCTATGGTTTTCGGCATCGTGTACATATTTTACATAAAATTGTGAAAAAAGTACTGAACTTGTACTAATAATTGATTAGACATAATTTTATACTTGTAACATTTTGAGCAATCTTGTTGATCAATTATGATGAATGCAAAATTCATAATTTTATTTTCCGAAGAATGGTAATTTCAGATAATTCACCACCCTATCAATTTCGAGAATTTAGTGAGAAATTACCGTATTCTACCGAATTTTATATAATGTTATAAAATCCATTTACAGTTTACTACTTGGCCATCACAATTCAACTGATAAAATCATAGATCTAGAAAAATACAATAAAAATCTGACTGCAGTAAATCGGCGTTCAACTAGATATATTTGTTCCAAGGTGTTACAAGTTCGCACAGTGAGATAGTAAATTGGTACACTACCGGTATTTGTTTATTTCTCTCTATATCTTGGGTTTACAACACTTGACTTCAGCTTTAAGAAATTTCTACAGGCTGCGACGGACTGTGTTAGCCAAATTTTAAAGCTGCACGCAACAAACCAATAGTATAAGCCAACTTCTAATAACATGCACCTGACATGTCGAGCAATTTTTAATGGTAGATATTCACTATGCGTTTCATTAGAAGTGGTTGAAAATTATGTTCTCGAAGTCAGAGATACCCATGCAATCGATTTGTGAATCCCTAGATAGAGAATAGGCCCTATATCACCTTCAGTCATGCAAATTGTTCAACATAAAGCAATCAGTCTAATCTAGCACGTAAAATGTCCATGTTCTTCAATAGGAAGCGGTGTGTTTACGGTATTGAATGTTCGCCTAAGAATACTATGTATATATGTGTAATGCTACAAAAGTGGTAAGCTACATAGAATTCTGTATAGAACATTAATAGGCACTCATAATTTATATACTATTGAGTACGTTATATAAACCATGCATATTGATAAAACACTTAACTTAGTAATAAGTACTTGCCACACCAGTCAGTATATAAAGTGATAAGTTGTTGCATTTATAAACAAAACCGTTGCAATCGACGCCCATGGGTTAAATTAGGTAAATATTAGTGCCGCCATTCCAGAAATGATACACTAGTCTCTGAGTGGTTTACCACTAGATACACTAGGGTAGATGTTATTTATTTAATTTCATGGACATAATTATAATGCGCGATCAAAATTATAGCTATGCTCTAACGGTGCCATGAAAATGAGTAGCATAATTACTGCCTTATTAGCCTACCTATAATTAAATTACAATGCAACTTGTTCTAAAACTGCAGTAAAAAATAGTTAAATTGTAAGCTAGTGAGAAAAAATTCACCAATCTACAATTTGTGTGTCGATTATTTTGATATTTTTAGTCCAATGACGGGACTTGAAGTTAATGAAGGTAGTAATACTTCTATCAGAAAATATCTTAAAGTGCTACTATACCTTCATAGTATACATTGTGTGTCTAACGGTACAGACTAGTACATACAAATTGACGTAATATATCATGGTATATCCCTTACGAGCCAAGATGCGAGAATTGGATAGTGTATACCATTAGTCACACAAAGTATACTATAAGGTATAGTAACATTCTAATGGTTCAGCAATCAGCATATCCTGGGACATGGTTCTTTAACAGTGCAATACTGACATCAAAAATCATATATTTTGATCTCAGACTGCTCTACACAATTGTTACATATTGTTCAAAAAACATGTAATATAATTAGACAGGAAAAATATGATTTAGGCTTTTTGACAGCACAAACTGTAGATTTGGATTCATCTAAATGCGTAAGTGAATTAGAAAAATATAAAACTTTAGGCAATGTGAGAAGTAAATAGGTAAGCTATCACTATGAACTCACCTCCCTCATGAACACGTGAACTATGAACATTTTCCCCTCGTATGCAATCCGCCGAATTTGATTCCTGAAACAAAAGTTGTATTGTACATGCATGCACAAAATTGATCAAAGGACAAAAAAAACCCATAAATATACTGGTATTGTTTTAAGGCAATAATCAATTTTATTTTTGTACAAATTCAATATCTGAATTGAAACTAAATACACAAAATCACAATGGTATTACCTAAAGCGCCTATAATATTATCTCCCTTGCATCGAAAGGCAATGCTGATATCGCCCGACAAACCGATCACGATCCTAGGCAGTGTGAGGGAGAGGTGTTTAAGCCTCATCGCGCAGGTCACATTGGGCCCATGGCGAAACCCTCAAATGAAACCATTCGTCTGAAGCTAGCCTACATGATGCACCATTAAAATAACCATTTTGCTTTGATGTGACCACTTGGCGTCTGAAATAGTGCACACTAATCTATCATTTACTACGTATCGAATGTACCTGATTTCCGTATGTACATTAATACATCGCTCACTTTAAGGTCCACAATGTCTTCCTTTCTAAGTAGTAAGGAACCAAAGATTTCCTGGCGTAGTCATGTATCTGTCACATGTGCAGTGTTCGCAATGTTGGCTATGACACCAATCTTTTATTGCTGTTCGCGCCGACCTTGGTGTAATACCAAGTACAGGTTCAGGACCTGTGAAAGGTAGGTTTGATCCCTGTCGTGCTAACTCGTCGGATATTGCATTTCCTATGAAACCTGTGTGGCCTGGGATCTAAAGTTGTTGCACTCTTGTATGTGAAGCCAATACCTTGAGTGCATTGGTGCACTCGTCAACAAGTTTGGATGTTACCTTCTTAGAGGCTATCTCAGAGGCTAGTGACTTAAGTGCAGCTTGGCTATCTGAACATATATAAATTTCTTGATCTTGTTAATCTCTCTCATTGTATGACAGCGCACAAGTGAGAATCGCATACATCTCAGCCTGAAATACTGTTGCATGCTTACCAAGAGGTAGGCTGATGTCTTCCACCTCATTAGAAAAGTGAATTCCTGCAACCAAGGTTTCAAGATCTGTGATACGAGATCCATCCGTATAACAGATTATTGCCTCGGGAGGCAGTAACTGTCTGCCCCCCTTTTTGTATCAGATTAGGAATGGGGAAGGCTGTATAATAGCCAAGCCATCATACACTCATGGTGTACCCCCATTACTTTACAATCATCATTTAAAAGTAAAAACACAGTGGTTAAACATAACGATTAAAAATATCTGCCTGTTAGGCGAATTACAATGAATTATTATAAAATGGACACATTGCTAAAAGTAGGTATGGGAATCTAATGGGTAAAAATAACACTCTGAGAGGAGCGGGTGGATTTGAACATTGAGGATATATGGAGCTGTGGTATCCATACTATGGTGGAGATGTCTTACAGTGACACTCCAATCGGGCAACTTAGCAAGCACTAGACTAGTGTTGTAGTGTCTGTAGCTCTCACGATCATCAGTACAATCACAGTGACTATGATACTAGTGTTGTAGTGTCTGTAGCTCTCATGATCATGAGTACAATCACAGTGACTATGATACTAGTGTTGTAGTGTCTGTAGCACTCATCATCATGAGTACAATCACAGTGACTATGATACTATTTTCACAGTTGCGCTGTTTCAGACGATCATCTTCTTAAACTGGTATGGTACAATTGTTGTTTGAGTTTTTGCATTAATCCTTTTTGCGGAAATGCACAAGACAATTACTTGTGAAATCAAGTGAATACTATCTGCCTGACATCTGCCTGAGCACTAGCATACCCATTACCCAACACTAATGCCAATACGATGTTGTTTGTTGACAGGATGTCGACAGTGCAATTTGCCAAGGAACTTGCTGGAATGTGTAGTATACGTGCAATGAGTGTGGAAATTTTTCTCAAAATACAGTCACCTTTACCACTATCATGGAACACTAATCCTTAGGAGCACTAGCGTACCGACACACTAAGATCATGTTGACAGGAGAGTACAGTCATCCAAGGAACCTGCTGTGTTCAGAACTGTCTAGTGAGTACATGGAGTGAGTGAGGATAGTACTCTGAATCCTCTCATACCACTATTATCACATTTCACCACCATACATATAAACAGTAATACTGTATATTGCGTACCAAAACACTGCATAATTGTGTTCAACAGGAAACCGCAGTTTGCCAAGGCACCTGCTGTGTACAGGAGTGTGTAGTGGGTGCATGGAGTGAGTGGGGATACTGCTCCAGCAATACCTCTTGTGGAGAAGGCCAGAGGTACGTTTGCGTAACGTATGCGGCAAGTTATTGTGATACACCATGATACGCTGGCATCATATTATATGGTACAGATATGGATATGGGATAGTTCAGTTCAGTTTATGTGAAGGAGGGTTTGAACCCCTTCGCGCAGGCCACGTTGCGGGCCCATTGAGATATCTTCGAATAACATCATTACTGCTACAATATGACAACATATCTATTCTAACGTTAAGGTACAACAATCACCGGCTCCCCAAGAATATCAGTCAAATCGCCCCGACATGTGGGTTGCTCCAGTCACGGTGTACACCTAACAGCCTGATTCATGCAGAATCGGTAAAATTACCGATGAGGGGAGGTCTAGCCATCGTGGCAAATAACTTAATGACAATATTTTGGGAAGAGTGATTAGCACTAGGTAAATAACCATTATGTAATAGGCCTACTGGTGCTACTACTACTACTACAAGGTGCTAGTGTACTACTACTGCAGTAAGTCTGCTTTTTTAATGTTTACTTATTTCCAGTCAATCATGATAACATGATAAATCAGAAGAAATTGAAAGGATGGGCATCTTTACTAAGTTGTTGTCAAAATCCCAATCCATAATTATTACGAAACACTGTCCTCAATTTGACAGAACGAAGCCTCTAAATGTCATTTCCGGTAAGATCAAGATCATGAAGATGTTGATTAATCTGTAATCTATATAGCAGTTTGACCATTGACCAACGGGCAAATTTGGGCATTATGTATTTCGGGTTTATTATTGAAGTTGAGTTTAAGTTATTCATTTATTTTTATACGTGTGTACAAAGCGTTTGCAAAAGCAATGAATTGGACCAATAATTATTGGTCACACCTGATCTGATGGCAAAGACTGAGTTAGTGTTGAAACATTGGTACACCCACATTTATTCTCGGACCATCACCCTGTATTGTTTTCACTGCAGGGACAGTTGTGTATTTCATCTGACAAGACAATCACATATCGTAATTACAAAAAGATGGATACAAATGCTTTCACATCAGACATTACAAACTTTGATCATCCTGTATTACATGTAGACAATGCTTCACCTAATGAGTTGGACAATCTAATTGAAACATTTGATAATGTGTGTGTAGCATCACTTGATAAGTATGCGCCACTTATGACTAAAACTAAAAAGGCCAATCACTCGAATCCGTGGTACAGTAGAGAGATTGCGGAGATGAAAACTGAGCGCCGTAGACTTGAAAGGAAATGGAGGAAATCAAAACTAGATTGTGATAAGAATCTGTATTTGGAAATGTGTAAAAATGTTGACCTGAAGGTAGTAGAAACAAAAACAGAATACTACAATAACGTCATAAAAGAGGTAGAAAATGATCAAAAATCAATGTATCGCACCGTAAACTCTCTACTGAACCGTAACCAACAAACGCCTCTCCCGTCACACACTGATCCGAAGCAGCTGGCTGATCGCTTCTCATCGTACTTCATCGCTAAAATCGCTGATATTCAGAAGTCGATTGACAGTGACCAGTCAGATGCCTCTCAATCCGATCATGATGTTGACATTGACAGTTCCATTTCTCAACTTCCTGTCATGTCATTTTTTTCTGAGGTTACGGATGATGACGTGAAGCAAATGATTAAATCTCTCCCAAACAAATCATGTGATTTGGATATTTTACCCATATTCATTGTAAAACAATTTACTGACAAATTTATTCACATTTTTAAACAGATTTTTAACTTGTCATTTAAAATAGGTTATGTTCCTTGCACACTAAAAGTTGCTATTGTTAGACCAACGATAAAGAAGCTGTCACTTGACCAGGAACAGCTAAAGAGTTTCAGACCTGTTTCCAACCTTAGGTATGTAGGAAAGTCGATGGAAAAGTTTGCCGCTTCTCAACTTGTCACCCACATAAACAACAACAATTTAAGTGACAAGTTTCAATCAGCGTACAAAGCCCACCACAGTACGGAATCTGCTCTCCTACGGGTCAACAACGACATCCTGCTGGACATCGACTCAGGGCGAGTTGTTTTTCTTGTG
>WNLI01039563.1:0-11456 GCA_025802215.1 Wirenia argentea
TTTTTCCATTGACACAAAATTTTTAATTGAGCTTGTGAAGACTTGCCAGCTTTGGTGAGTACAAGCCTTGAGCTGTCAGTTACTTGGAATTTCATTCCAGGAATTTTGGCAGATTTTGATGCAGCTGACCAGTCTACTGACATACCGAATCCGACAGTATCGTATTATTTACATGTACATAGCCTGCAATAACATAATATTATACGAATCTCGTTCTTAATAATTCTGTAAAACATATCACTAAAATATATTATTTTTTTAATTATGCAAATTAAAATGAGGATCAACAATAATTATTGCTTTTTTATAATTATGTAGTCTAAATAACCCCTCGTTTGTCTTTACCCCCATCCTACAATCTAACCCATCATGACAAACTAACTAGTGACTATAAAACAGTCTAACCTTCCTCGAGTTGATCGAGATCCTCCCCATATTCGTCAATCATAGAGTGGCCATCTTTGAGGATCGAGCTCCCTGACATGAGCCAAGTATTCTCGCGAAATCCGGTTGCACTCGCTGGAAAGCTCACCTTGCCTGGATCCAACCCGGTCACACCGATCTCGATCGAACCGCTCCATGAGTGCACCTGCAAGTTATACTCAGGTTATAATATCAAATCATAGGAAATATACAGTATGAGAATATTAACATTGAATGTTCTCTTTCTATCCGGCTACAATCCGCTACATGACACCAATGCATTGCGAGCAGCCAATCAGACATTTCCAAATTTTTCCACTTCTGTGTCCGCAATTTCGCAGCGGCATTGTTTTCTGAAGTGTAATTTAGATTGGGACATTGTTTTGGTGTTGAGGGCTACTGACTTTTCACCCTTTTGACATATTTTTACTTAGGCTACTGTAGTCAACTACTTAGTAACTTACCAGGTTACTTACGAAGTTACGATAGTCGTTTGTTGCTAGTGCTACTCATAAAATAATTTGTTGGACCGAATCTATGGAAACGCTGACAACAACAACTACATCAGTTCATGCCAAGATATACCAATTTATAATGATATGCAAATGAATATGTGCGTCCTCAGCTTGTGGAGGCAACACTAGACAGCTTGTGGAGGCGTCCTTTGTTATCAAATAATAACATCAATGTTTGTAAACATTGCCCTGGATTCATCTATAGTAGACCTAGATATACCTAGAGTAAGAGAGTACTACTTAGTCTAGAGTGCAATTTAAAATTATATAAATCAATTTTTATTACAAATTTATAATGATTATGATATGAACTATAATGAAATATGAATATCAATATGTGTGTACTACTCAGCTTGCCGTCTTGTGGAGGCAACGATAGACAGCGTGTGGAGGCATCAATAGACAGCGTGTGGAGGGAACAATAGACAGCGTGTGGAGGCATCAATAGACAGCGTGTGGAGGAAACAATAGACAGCGTGAGGAGGCAACAATAGACAGCGTGTGGAGGCAACAAAGCCAACAATAGACAGCGTGTGGAGGCAACAATAGACAGCGTGAGGAGGCAACAATAGACAGCGTGTGGAGGCGACAATACTCAATAGTCTCGCGTATGGAGGCAAGTCAGACAACAAAGGACTGCAATGTTTGCAAACGTTACGTGGTCCAACCAATGGCGTATAAGCTTATAATCCGCACGCATATGAACCGGTGTTTAGATAACAATAGGGGGATTATCGCGGCCGACGTGACACGTTGCACGCACGTGGAACGTGTCACGTGGCTCGGGGTCGTTAGTGGGTAGTTAGCGGGGCGTAATCACCCTATTGTTATGTAATCGACATGGTCGTGCTTTTCAGACAATGGGTTGTTAACATCTTGATTGATACGATAATTGCTCAAATAAACACATTAATAAAATAATGTAATTAACAAGTCATGTAATTATAATATTATATTACATTTTATTTAATAAATATTATATTATTATACACATTTCTATACATTACAATATACAATATTTAGCACTGTCCATATTACTATATACAATATTTAGCACTGTTCACGATTTCATGTTACTTTTACATTTTATATATATACACTACACAATATGTAGAACACTACAATTAAGTTTATGACATTCGGAATACAATACTATGCAATACAATACATACAATATTATAATAAAATGATAACATTTTGCACGCGATTATTACACACATAACCTACACAATCGAAATTAAAACATATAGAGTGTAATTACATTTTATGAACAGGGGAAGGCACACTGTAGGCAATAGCACGAAGATAGTTCCAAGAATCACGATAGTGTATTTCGTTCTGTATTCCGAGTAATCTAATGTTAACTTTCGCGTATTTGCTGTTTCGTGCTGGTCGTAGTTGTCCGAGAAAGCGTTCCTGAATTTTGATTTCCGTGTTGTTGTTTATCGAGAGTAGTTTCGTGATAAAACGCCATATGTTGCAGTGTGGAGATCCAAAGTCCTTGTGCGTCACACTATGCCAATTCTCTACGACGTTATTCGTTCGTACGCGGATCTGCCACCAATCCCAGAGTTGATGGTCCATTTTCTGCAGCCAATATCGCATGAAATAGTCATTGATGAACTGACAGATTCGCATATCGCTTATGAACATCGGCATACATTCGGCGAGATAGCGACCTTTCTGTCCCCTCGGCACAAGTCCTAACGCGATCAACATCTTAATCCGAATGCGAAATTCCTCGTCATGTTTGTAGTCGTGCGAAAATCCCATTTCGGAAACTTTTCTCCAGATGGCCTGAGCGAAATGAAAATAACAGCCTCGGTGCGTCGCGGTCGGAAAGGTGTCCTTAATCGAACGAATCAAACTCGCCTCGTAATCCGAAACAAATGTTACATCGGTCATGAACGTGACGTTGTGTGTAGCCATGGCGGTTGTTAACATCGAGAAGAATTTGTTGTACACGGCCGCCGATTTCCCCGGGAGTAACGCGAACACTGTCGGAAACGCTTGGCCGAGCACGAACACGTGGATAGACACTAACTGGTAGAAGAGGAACGGTACCGACCAGAACGTCCCGTCGATGTGTACTTCCGCTGCCCTTCCGATGTGTTTCATACCGTCTTTCGTGCCGAAAATCAATATGCGCTCGGTATCACCGTAACCAGAATCCGCGAGGAGAAACGACTCGTTTCGTGAAGTGAGCAGGCCGTCAGCGAACGCGTCGAGATCGATATCTTCTCGTTTGTGCGGGAGTGGTGGCAATTCTTCGTTTCGTGCTCGACGCATGGAGTGGGCGACTGTAGTACTGGATGGGAGAGACATCATCACGTGTTCTCGGTCTTCGGCAGCAGCTTCCAGGATAGTCTGAAACATGCAAACAAAATACGGTTAGATACTGGGTAATATATCCGAAAGGACGAAAGGCTTGCGAAAATAACGCTATAGAGGGTAATACTAGTAAACGAAGTATAGAGTAGAGAAGAGTCTGTGTGGCTTCAGATGAGTTCCCACGTAGGCCTATATGAAGACAGCGAGATAACGAGCATGTACTTTCAGCATTGTATAACGTGCCTTCACGTGTTGGCATGGAATATTGGTGAACAAGCATCATGACTATTTGACCTACATTCATGAGCTAGTCATTGCAACAAGGTAAATTTAGAACAGAGGAGTATATAGTACAGTACAATCAATAGTATTATACTATGGCTTTCTAAATATTCCTACGCTGGTCACGCGCTACTTTCAATTATAATTATATTTTTTTATAGATGGCGCGTTTGCCGTTTCTTTTTTACCAGTATATTATAGATACAACAATATTGACCTACCTCATTGCGAACCTCCTCACAAATCTTGTGCACTGGCGTACCTAAGTTAGCTGGATTTTTAACTGCTGATTTGATTTTAGATCTTACGTTGAGAGCCAATACATCGGGAACATCGTGATTGTGACTAGAATTAATCATCTCTACAAATCGTCCATTAATAATGCCTTTTGCCGGACACGTCTTACGGTAACTCTGACATCTAACACTAATAGTACCATCAGTACGGGCAGTTTTCTTGAGAAAGATATAGTTATCAATAACATAGCCGCTACCACCTCGAGTCAAAGATATAGTAGAATATTCCATACTGAACATTTGGCGATCTAGTTACAACTGGTGTCTGGCCATCTCAACCCCCACGTTTTATACCAATATGGACCAACGTTACCAAAGCCACACCGCAAAAAATACCAGGCTTCACAAAACAAAGGAGACTTTCCATGAAATCTACTCACACCACATCCCACTATAACACACGACAAAGTCAGGTAACATCAATCAAGTATCTTCCTTTCATGTGACCGGTTGGCGAGCCGTGTGACTGATTGGATTAGTCAATGATGTGTGCTAATATGGCTATTCACGCGTGCGCGTGCCCTGTGATCTTTACGTAACAATGCCCAGCGGTCGGTCAATGAGTCGCGTGGCCATTGTTTGGCCCTGCTCGGCCCGTTAGCCAATGAAAGCACAGAGCGTCACCCCAAAATCTATCTCGTCGCTCATTGGTTGACGCCCCTGAGCCCTCGACCAATGAAATTAAAGTGCCCGTGACCCACACCCAATTACCGTTATAAAAACATAGCGGATCATCCGCTTGCGGTTCAAGTAAATGGTCACCCCTGGTATGACACTTGTTACCTATGTAGACATGACTTTTTTATTGGTATGTACTGATGATTGAGTACATTTATATAAAACCCACTTATTACTGACAGGGAAATAATTATCTAAAATGTACAGTAATGTAAAAAGTTTTGTTACATTGTAACATTTCATGTAACACTCATTTCATGATGCTTGTATTTTGTAATGTGAATGTGTATTATATTCATGGCTTTACTTCCCAACCAATGGAGGGTGACTTCCTCAGTCTTGGCTGTGATGCGAATTCATTCGTGGCAGTCAGGAAAAGGTCAAAACACTGCTGTTCAATGGATTCACTTGTGTGTGGAGTGGATTGTCTGTGTTCAGAGCATATGCCAAGGGAGACAGAAGTGGATATGTGGGACGAACCTGCCCGCACCTGATATGGGGCGCGGCCACTAATATTTTCCCAATAAATTTGTCAAATTTCCATTGGGGCAGTTTTAACTGCAGCAACTTCTGTCTTCCTGTCATCTGTAGTACATCAGTCTGTGCACAGAGATTCTCAGAATCCGGGATCCCTCCATATCATATATGGGTGTTTCTGTGTTCAGCGGTGGTGTATGCGAGCTCTGTAAATGAGGCACACAGCCAGTGTGTTTTGTTTATTATCATCCGACCTCACTTATAATATTATGATTCCCAACCAATACCACTGGTAAGGAATATGTAGGATCAGTACCAATAATTTTACAGGCTTGGTAAACTGAGGCTAAGGAATGTGTTCTCACCCAGGGAACACCGAGAAAAACACGAGTGATAATGCGCCGGCCGAGAGTCGAACCCGCAACCTTAGGATTACGAATCCCTTGCTCTACCATGTGAACTAGTCTATCTACCATATTTATCCAAGATCGGAGTCGATCTGGTTATGAGTATGTACTACATAGTACGTACTACGTAGTGTTTATAAAGTTCCCCGTTTCTCTTTTTTTGCCATTATTTGATTCAGAAAATGATATCCAAAAAAACAGTAAACTGCTAGAAAGTATGCTCCTTTATCTTATTTGTTTATGATTATGCCAGTGATGCCATGCAGCCAGCTATTATATCAGCGGCATCTTTCGGTACTCAAAACTAAATTAAGGTTATTTTCTTTGGCTTTTTTCACACTTACATAATAAACAAAATTTAGTAGACTGAGTCGGTGAGTCCCGCTACAGACATAGTTTTTTTGTCGTTTCATTTACAAAGAGAATTAAGCCGTTGACATACCAACCCTGTTTCGGACCAAACCGAGCTAGCTCGGTTTCTGGTTGATCCGGGCTAGCTCGGATTGGAAAATTGCATCGTTGACACATCGCCGTGGAAATTCGCGTTCTGCAAGGTTGAGATCTATCGATCGATCGGCCGTGACCTTGATATTCAAAGGGACGTAACTCGGCGAGTACTTTCTGTTTCGTTTTTAGATTTCGCGCAAAATTTATTAAGTTTTTCACTTTTTTCTAGATCTTCTTCTTTTTTCCAAGTTTTTGTGGTATTATCATATGGAAGGAAATATGACAGCGGGGTGGTCCTACTCCGACAAAATCGGTTTCTTCGTCTATAATCTCCATTTTGTTTTTGTGATCATGTGACAGATGCCTCACGTCACGTGATCAAGAGAATCCGGGCTAGCTCGTATCTGCCGCTAAGCCATTGACACATAGCCGCGACAAACCGAATCAATCCGAGCTAGCTCGCTAAAATCCACCTTTGGAGGGGTACGAAAAACAACCCGGTTTGATTCGGGCTAGCTAGAACTAGCTCGGACGCTATTTTTTGGTATGTCAACGGCTTTATACGTACACACATTATGTTAATTGAATTCTATGTAAATAATAGAGTGAGGAATTACAAACCGTTCATAATTTTGATAAAGCACGCAATCAAATTGTCATTAATAAAACCGAGTCCATGAATACTGTAGAACAAAATCTTCCCTCTCCGGCCATATCAATCTCGGAACATTTCAACAATTGTAATTAAAGTAATAGCGTAATAACAATGTGAATTAATGAAATTTTTCATAATTTAGAACTTTATGTGATGGAATAAACACCAAAATTATTTTGTTTTACTCATGTATGTATAGAAAAATATTTGTGTATAATTTGTGTTACCCAATAAAAATATATTCGATTTATAGCGCCAGTTCTTATTTTTCCAAATAGAGAATGCCTCATTCCGAAATATCCACCTGATGACGTCAACAAAATGCAGGACGTTGGAATATCTACCCTATACCGTAGCTAATCACCTTTCCAGTACAGCTATAATAATGGACGTACGTTATAAGTTACACCATTATTAGGTCATTAATATTAATGATATAAAAAGGAGAGGATATAATAGCACCTTGGAGAATTCCGCAACTGATAGGGGACAGACAGGGAGGAGATAACACTGTTGATTGGCAGATTATGAATGACTAAAGCCGTTGACATACCAAAAAATAGCGTCCGAGTTAGGACGCGAATTTCCACGGCGATGTATCAACGATGCAATTTTCCAATCCAAGCTAGCCCGGATCGACCAGAAACCGAGCTAGCTCGGTTTGATCCGAATCAGGATTGGTATGTCAACGGCTTATATATTCACACAGACAGTAAGTATAATATAATCCATGGCATAATATTATTATATCTATGGGCATAATATGGCCCATACAGTAATTTCTCAGATATATCTGAATTCAAAAAATTGCCAGACCAGTGAATTATTTGAAGTACTCATTTTTTTAACACATCATCATAATTGATCAATAACATTACATGATCACTGAAATGACTGCCCATTGCAATTAGCGTTCATGCATCACGATTTTAGCAGTGTGTTAAATTCACCCATTGCCAATTACCTAAGCAACACACATTTTTCATGCAGAATTTCTGGCCAAAATATTCCTGAAATATATTTTTCTTCTAATTTCTCCAAATTACATTCATTTAGTTGACATTCATAATAATTTACAAATATTCAAATGTATCTTTTATCATATTTACTGTTATGAATTAGGTTTTTTTTATTACACGGAAGTTATTTTATACACATTTTAAAATTATTTAAATTGATTTACAGAAATATTATTGAATTGAGATAATTACTAGTTACAATTTTAAAATTATTTAAATTGAATTACTAAACTATTATTAAATAAATATAATTTACATAATTACGTGTCACTACAATAATCAATTTTCTAACGTGAAAGTTAAATTACTTAATCAATAAAATTTTATGTGTTCCGAAGATAGAATTTTTATGGAACAATGGAATATGGATTATGGATTGAATGAAGCAGGTTGTCGGTCGAGGGTCCGTTATAACTGTTAATGTCATCTGCAGTGGTAGGCCTACGCCCTACAGTGAACTGTATCCAATATAGTAAACGTTAAGTAGGCCTATACAGAAATGCTGCGGGTAGATACATGTACAATGAGGTAAACTAAAGTCACTAAATACTAAAACATCATCTTGCAAACTTTAATCTAGACTGGGCCAGTGCCATGCAAGCCCAACTGATGTGGATTTTTGCGAGCATGTCACGGCACCGACAACATAAAACCTATGAAGTGTCATTATCGTTACCATACTTATGGCGTACCACTGAACCGTTAAGTTGCCACATCCGCTAAAAAGGCATTCAAGTTCATGTGAAGCTGAGCAATACATTACATCAAAATATCGTAAAACCCAAGGACAAAACACATAACGATAAATCTTGCCAGGTCTATAACACCAACTGTAATGGGTCTAATGAGAGCTCACGGTGTAGTGGTTAGATCGAGGGTGCGCCTTTCACTCGAGAGGCCGGGGTTCGAGGCCGTTACTTGCAGGGATTTTTCCCGGACTTTCCACCGCATTGGACACTGGACAGACGTGAAAGTGCGGAATACCAAATGCACATATTCATTTATTTATTTAATGACTAATGCCCAATGTGTAGGAGAAACGGAATGGCTAGCTATACAAGTTCCTGAGCACAACATGATATATCTGCGGTTCAAGAACACATGGAAGATAGCTAACCAACATACTCCATGGACAATGTTTCCATCCTACATCATGAAATCAAATGGTTTCAATGTGACATCGCAGAAGCCATACATATCATATCAGCATGTGACAAAGCCAGTCATGAACCGGGACAAATATTGGACAATGGCCGCCACTTCCTTCCGCCGATCTCTGTGTCATCAAATCATGTGATCTCGGTCACATGACTAACTGACGTCCCGCCGTGGATGTCAGTCCCAGACGAAGTGTGGTGGATGCCGCGGGAAAGTTTGGGTGAGCTCAAAATTATTGTAATTAGTTCGCTCATGTTTCAGCTTATGTACTGTACATGCCTGACTTTTAATCGAAATCTTTTGGCAATCACAATAATATATTTACATAATGTACAATGAGAGGGCTGCGATCCCTTGTGTGGCTGGTGGTCGATCGATGGTCACCCATTCGATTTACTGACCGGGCCGGCAAGATGAGCAAGGTTCACATTGTGACAAAACAGCCGAGGTGCAGATTCGAGCTGACCTCTAGCTTAGAAGTAAAGTGTGACATTTATATCCCGCATTTTAGGACCTCATGATCCGCCAAATGTCGGTCTTACATCACGACCGTGCGAGGGTAGACGTGAGCAGGGCTTCAAACAAACTATGATCCATTTATAATTATAATAATTATACGCACAGCTTTACTTCCCGACCTATACACAACCCGTGTTTATGTACGATTAGTACCAATTTTACAGGCTTGGTAAACTGAGGCTAGGGAAATGTGCTGTCACCCACAGAACACCGAGAAATCACTCAAAACAATTTTGAGATAAAACGCCGATCGCACACTGTCAGTCCGAGATTCGAACCCACGACCCATGGATAGTTTAGTGTTTGCTGTTCAACTTCATTATAATGTACAATATGTTGACGGTGATGAGTACTTAGATAGCCAAGAGCATTCGCACTTCATAGTTTCTAATGAAATGCTTCAATTTTGTCTTTTGATCATCATGCATATGAATGTGTGTATCATAATACTCATAATCTAGTCCATAAATAACTAGTCCGTAAATTCAAAATTTCCAGCCTATGTCCTAGAGTGTCTTAGGACTTTGCACATTGTAATCATTACGAAGATTTTACGAAGATACTGATTAAAACTGAAATATCCAAAAATATGTTTCAGTGATCATATACCTGGCATTGTTCCGATTGAAGGAGCTTGGGATGGATCGATACAAGGAGATGATCTTTGCTCAGGACACCAACCGCATGTACAAGGTAAACAGTCACTTTCAGATATATTATATTACAAATGCCTTGCCCAAAGTTACAACTGTAATGAATGACTCAAGGAGATGGATGGAGTGATATAAGGAGAGGTTATGGCACAGGTACGAACCGCATGTACAGTACAAGGTACTGTATCTACTTTCAGATATACTGTATTACATTGCGAAAAGTTATAACACTGTAGTGAATGACAGTTCTGACTTAATTTTGGCTCAAGGAGCTCTGGATGGGGTGATATAAGAAGAGGATTATGGCTCAGGATACCAACCGCATGTACTTATGCACTTACTTTCTTACCTTATATTAAATTGTAAATGCCTTGCTCTAAGTTAAAACTGTGGGGAATGATACAACACTGTTCTGACTTTGTTTTGACTCGAGGAGTTATGGATGAATCGATAGAAGGAGATGATCTTCGCACAGGACACCAACCGCATGTACAAGGTACTGTATATACTTTGAGATGTATTGTATTTTGAATGCCTTGCCCAAAGTTACAACTTTAGTGAATGACGGAGTGAGTTATGGATGGGGTGATGTAAGGAGAGGATCTTCGCGCAGGACACCAACCGCATGTTCAAGGTACTGTATATACTTTGAGATATAGTGTATTACATTTTGAATGCCTTGCCCAAAGTTACAACTTTAGTGAATGTTGCAGTGAGTTATGGATGGGGTGATGTAAGGAGAGGATCTTCGCGCAGGACAGCAACCGCATGTACAAGGTATACTCTTTCAGATATTATATATATATATATATTCAATGGTCAATGCCTTTCCCAAAGTTACAACTGTAACGAATGACCATGAATGGATCGATATAAGATGATTTTCGCATAGGACACCAACCGCATGTACAAGGTATGGACACACTATCAGATGTATTATATTGTAAATACCTTGCCCAAAGTTACAACTGTAGATAATGACTCAAGGAGTTATGGATGGATCGATATAAGGAGATGATCTTTGCACAGGAAACCAACCGCATGTACAAGGTATGCACACATTTTCAGATTATACCGTATTACATATGGAATGCCTTGCCCAAAGTTACAACTGTTGGGAATAACTCAGAGAGCTATGGGTGGAGTGATACACGGAGATGATTGTGGCACAGGACACCAACTGCATGCACATAGTATACTTTCATGTAGGATTATTAAATTCCAAATCCCTTGCCTAAGGAAACAACAGTAATCATACAGACGTCATGTGATACACGGAAATACACGGAATGCCCAGAGAACTAACCACATTATACCGTAAGACTAGAGTTATGACTAGAACGACATCAACCGCATCAATCTTATGAACGCAAGGCAAAAAATTATTTACCGAAAAATGTAATTTTGTGCGAGTCTGTAGATTCATTTATTTCACTTGGAATATTATGACATACGTACTATGTGGTCGTGTTATGTTTGTCACAAGTTTGATTTACCTACATAGTCTAGATAGTATAATATTACTGTAAGAGTGGAAACTTTCACGAGGTGTTTAATTTCGCGAATTTCGCGAGTCAGGACCCATCGCGAAATTTA
>WNLI01039674.1:0-11455 GCA_025802215.1 Wirenia argentea
GTGTAATTTCTTTAAATTCAACGCCCTACACATTTTTAGAATTTATCTCCGTTGAAATAATAGAATCATTACCGTATATACGATGCTCTGTGATGTCATCTTTCAACGTACACGATCATATACACAAAAATGTTTGATGTCATCTATGTACATGAGTAATACGACCATGTGTGATGTCATTTATCTGCACAACCATCTGTGATGTCATCTGCCTACACCAGTAATATGAACAAGTGCTACACGACGATGTGTGATGTCATCTTCAACATCGTCAAGTAATACGATCATATACACAAAAATTGTTGATGTCATCTACCTACACGAGTAATATGACCATGTGTGATGTCATTCATGCTACGTGATGTCATGTGACGCTCTGTGATGTCATCTATGTACACAAGTAATATGATCATATTTTACATGACATACAGTATTGTACATGAATTAACACAAGCATGTTGTGTTAATCTACACGAAAATATGTGATGTCATCTATACACACGACTAATATGATCAAGTGCGATATCACTTATCTACACGACAATCTGTGATGACATCTACCTACACGAGTAATATGTGCGATCGATGTCATTGATGCTACATGACGATCTGTGATGTATACGAGTAATAGGATAAGCACTGTGCAATGTCATTTATGCGATAGTCTGTGATGTCATCCATCTGCGTACACTATCTACACAACAATCAATGATGTCACATCCTATATTACACGACAAATATTATGTGTGATAACTACTCGATATTCACTATTATGAACTGTAATGTAAATATGACCATGTCATCATACATGCTCTCTGATGTACTGTATGATGTCATTTCTAACCACATGTACAACGCGACCATTGTTCGAGATACACAAATGCGCAAAAGACCAATCATTTGACTGTGTAGGTCGTGTCATTTGTTTCATCTGCGATAAAAGTATAGTACCTAAGTATGAAATGTGATTTTGACACAGACATGTTGGATATTAGTGCAGTGGCTATGCATCTCGTGTATAAGCATTTAGCTTCAATATTGATAGTCGCCGTGGATATTTACTAGTGACAACTATTCGCATCAGACCAATGAAACTGGCACGAAATATTACTTTATAATAAATTATATTACATTATAATATTGTACTATGTACACTGTAATAAGTATATAAACTGTGGATCGTACTGACACATGTCGAATGATTGTATGTTGATTATTTGCAGTAAATTTAAAGCAACAAGTAACTTAAATGCACATTTTTCTAATTTATAAAATGCAATTATGTATTAGATTTTTAATGGTACTAAATTATTTAATTTTTATGTTGATGACTATAATTATCGTTGTTAAAGAGTCGAAACGGCGTAACTTTTTGTGAAAATGAAATTTAGTTGCAAAATTATTTTATAATCTCCAAAGGGGCATAACTATCATAAAAATACTTTCTAGAAAAAGGCAAAAGTGTTCAAACGGTATTTTTGTATCTATTACAATAACTTTTTTCCCATTTTGACACTTAGCGATGATATATTACGGTCATCTGTGTAATATTACGCCCCGTGATTAAAACAAATTATGTTTCGCGCTAAGCGGTCATGTACTGTGAATAGTCTATTGCGGTAGGATTATTATTATCATTATTTTATATTTTTAATAATTATGCTTTCGATAGTTAAGGGTAAATGTTATCTTGTATATCACTTGTGATTATTGCCTAAATGTACAGTATTGGTGAATAGTGTAAAAGACAAACACTTGAGATTTTTCGCTGGCGCAATACCTCGTGCAGTATTATACAATCATTGTATATAAACATGATGGTTCTAATTGTGTCACTATAAAGGTGTCTGTCACCTTTCCTGTGCTGTGTATCAATTTGTGTAAAAGATAGGTGTATCAATTGGTCAATATTTCTGAATGCCAAATATGTCAAATATTGCGCAGTTCTTTAATTAAGATAACACATTTTCACAAATTTATTATGTATTGATTCGCCCAGTTGTCTACTCTACTGTACAGTACTCTACTCTACTCTACTTTACTCTACTCTACTCTACTCTACTCTACTCTACTCTACTCTACTCTACTCCTTCTATGTACTTTATTCTTTGCTATTGGAGCCCTATAACACGCCCGTTGTACTCGCTGATAATCCTCTGACACTCTTATAAAATAGTTTTGATTGATGATACTCAATTCTCACAATGTGTCGTCTTATCATAATGGTATTTCATATGTGTGAGTTACTAACAAATCTACTGCTAAATAAGTCTAAAACCCTGGAATATTTTGTGTAGTTTTATTGTGGATACTATTTTAGTAGCATCACTTTCAGTGAAGCTCAATGACCAGTAACCTTTGGTTCTTATGAGATTCTGCCCTTCAATCATATTCTTGATCAACCACTCGGCATAGTATTCTTGTGGTTGCGGTGGCCCGAGGCGCTGGCATCGATAACAGTCACATATTGGTTCGACCCCGGCCCACGCCGTCTTCTATATAGGTAGTTTCCTAATGGCAGATGATCTTCGTACGGCGATGATTGACAGGAGCCAATGGAGGGAGATTGTCAGTTCCAGCGTACCATGGTGTAACAAACCGCCGTAGGCAGGCAGGTAGTTTGCTAATTTGTCTTGCCAAAAACTACATTTGGCTCTGGACATTGAATTGTGTATTCTGGGACTATAAATAAGTTTGGTTGCCTATCTAATGAACTGATGAGTGTTTACCCAACTTGTGACACAGCACAGATAGAGTGATGTGGATTTTCACGTTCTCGCTCATACTGCTAAGGCACCATGATAGGCTAAGTGTAAGTCTACAATAACACAGTATCACTCATCTATGTGTTTACGTGCCCACCATGTAATGTACATTGTCTTTCTATAATCGTACAAGCATTGCCAAAACAAATAGTTTATTTTGGTGATATTTTAATTTATTAAATGTCGTGACGAAATTGTAATAGTTTTAAAGCAAATTTTTAACACAATACACAAATGTATATTTATTGTGAATTAAAAAATAAAATTACAAAGACCATGATACATAAATTTATGAACATAGTTATGTGAAAAGTGTTGTAGTATAAATTTGACGCATATCACATTATATTACTTCACAAGTTACCATGGGAAAATTAGTCAATATTGTTTATAATGTTACCATTATAAATTTTTTTTCATAATGTGTAAAAATATTCATTTATGTATTTTACTGTTATTTTTTATAACGAAAAATGACCACACTGTACTGTTATAGTACTATTAATAAACTGTGAAAATTGTATAGGCCTATGTATATTCGTGAAAGATATTTAGCATTTATAACGACATAAACTAATATCAAAACTATACGATTAAATTATGATTATTGAAATATTTTACCCAACTAAATTATGATTATTGAACAATTATTATACTCATCAATTAACTTCATTTGAGCTTGTAAATATTATTTGAAAAATATTGTATCATTTATCAAAATTAATATACAACTATCAAAATATCCTTTATCATACTTAATATTACTTTATAAATATGCTTTCATGGGTTACGTTGAAACTATGGTTATTGCTATGGTCGCTGCTTTGGTTATTTACACGGTGATCTTGCTATGGTTGGTAAAGCTATGATTATTGCTATGATTATTCTTTGTAAAGTTATGAACCCAGAATTATAACAAGCTGAATTTAGAATATTACATACATTTACACTTATTTTGAGTCGTATAGTTTGGATTTCCTTGACTAAATAGACAAAAGACAAATCAGTTCATCTACGTAAAATAGTAATATTGCTTGCTGACAAGCTTATATTTTAGCGGTTTTGTGGACTTGGACAAAGTTACGATTTTGTCATCATTTTCTGTAAAATCCACAACAATATTTTTGTTGCAGAAAAATATGATTTTCCTCTACACAGTTTAGTTTAATTTTACCATACTAACTGGATTTCATTCAATTTTGTAATTAATCTATTTCGAACGATATATCCAAAGTTCAGTGACATTAGATTTACTCGTATGGTTTAGTTTGCACCTCTCCCTCCACTTGGGCCTACATGGAATCCGGTTTTAGTCTTGAAGTGTAATAATCCGCTGTAACTGATCCTAATTTCTGTAATTTGTGATGTCAACCCAATGCAAAATTTTAGATATACATACTTATTCCTTACATTGGACGTGGATTCAAACTCTAAATTATATATAGTGACACGGAATTTTCATAGCATCGCTGATTCGCTTTCATTGGTTATATATTGTACGTACAGAAATGCTGGCAGTATATTACTGTAGTTATTAGTTACCATAAAATTATAAATACTGTTATTTTGTTTATAAAAATCATGTAGCATAGCAAAGGGATCTAATATCATTATACATGACTATTATATTGTGCTAATCATTGTGTATCATAATATATTATTTATACCACATTATACTGTACGACAAATCTATGAAGTGATCAATTTCACAAACTTATAATCATCATTGTATACAACAATAATTATGTTTGGCTAGATTACATTCCCCTATCTTATACTCTTGAGATTAAAGTACCTCTTTATTTAAAGTGGATCATCTAGCATAGTTTGCATGCATGTTGATAGGTCCCCGTATTTGCCTATGTATGCTGGTTCATCCTGGTCGAAGTGCAAACTAGTTATACTGTACTATGAACATCCAGTCCCACTTTACTGTATACTCAATCCTAATGATGTAGCAAGCACACTGAAATAAAACAATGTTGATTGTTTTATCATCCATCCATCCATGTTTCATTAGCGTTAAAAGAGGATTGGATACAATAAATGTTATCTGTAAGATTTATCCTTTTTTTCTGTCAATTAATGTATCAATCTTATGCATTGATTTGATTAGCCTACACACATATACAACTGCCACCACATGACCAAATTTGACAGTAACTGTTCTATAATAATGAAGTGGTTATTTTTTAATCTCATGGGTATGTATGAAATTATATTTTATTCCTGCATTTACATATAGCTTGCAATTTAATAACATATTGAGATAGTATCATGTCATAACTTTATTGGAGACAATATCATAATGATGTATGAATTTACAAAAACAAAAATATCAATCAAGAGTTTAGTAACAAAATCAGACACATTTAGTCGTTAGCGTATTGCTTATGTACACACATGAGTTATAAAAAAATGTTATTACATGTGTCCGAGTTACCTAGTACGTATAATATGTTAAATGAATTATGTACTGTATGTTAGGTAACTAAGGTAGGCCTACATACCTTGCTATATTGTAATTGTATGTAAGTATATATTAATATATTAAAATATCAAACACATGAATCATTTTATGAATTCATGCCGATTGTGTACGCTACTCAATTTTTATACTGTTGATTTTGTCAGTAATTATCTCATGTTATATATTATGTTCTCATTATTCTTCTGTTTTGTTCATAGCTTCTCTCAAATAAATACTAAAATTAAAATCACTGGTTGATACCTTGTAAATTATGTTTGAACTATGAATGTTGTGTATGGGGGTAGTTTTGGGTTTTGTTGTAATACCATGGTACTCAACAGGGTTCATATCCTCAAAAATCACATTTGATTATTACAATTACAACTACAATTATAACTTTAAAAAGCACCGGTTAAAAAGCTTGACTGTGTGTTGGCATAAAACAATTGAAAGTAGATATGATTTGCATGATATCATAATTTTTCAGAAAAAAATGACAACGCAGGAAGAAAAAAACTTGAAAATTATAGTGCAAAACAGCCTACCTACCGGTAGTACCTACTAAGTTACATACCATGTTAGGTAGGTAAAAAAAACTACAGAAAGTAGTCTCATCCCAGTAGTGTGCTAGCTCAGGCCAACATACAAGACAGCAGATGCTGACATTGTTACCAACAGTAGGCCTATACAGCTATATCTGCCATAATATAATATGGTGTGTAAAATTTGGTCACATTATGGTTTATGTTTGAATAATACATAATGACAGTTTGTTATTTTAGTTAGCATGATGGAAATTTATATAGTTTTTTTAGGGTTCTTCATCAGCCCATACTGACATGACTGTGTGTGATCATATGTTTTCAACTTGAAATCATCACCGAAATGTGCTGATTCAAATGTCACGTGAGCGTTGTGAAATCTCGCGACATTTTCAACAAGTTTGGGGTTTCATTTTTGGCGACGGTACTTCCGAGTTTCAATTTTGTTTGCATTCTTGTCTGATAATCTTATTACCCGACTTGGAATATGCACTTGGAATTTGTGGATATGGAAACGACTGGAACAATGTACCTTTACTCAGGTGAGCATCAGTACAAAGTTACTGTACTTTAGTAACTGTAGAATAAAATTTAATATTGCAAAATTGTGAACATGCATGTTGACTGCCAATTAGTTAGATGCTTTACTGCCCATTTTGCTAACTGCATAGAGGTAGAAGAAGGCTTGGTGTCAACTGGAAGTCATCAAAATCATGTGCTAGTGTAGTTTGCTAGGTCAACATTTTAGATATATTTTCCTTATAAGCCATTTTAATAAATAAATATGTGCATTTGGTATACCGCACTTTCACGTTTGTCCACGTTGCCATGTACCTGTGTCTCAAAGGCGGTGTCTCCGTGCAAGTCACGGCCTCGAACCCCGGCCTCTCAAGTGAAAGGCGCACGCTCTAACCACTACACCATGAGCTCTCTAATTTGCCACTATACTTTATAGCTTGCAAATTTGTGATTAATGTATACTTCTGATAGTGAATAATCATCTATACAGTCATTTTATATCATTCGCCACAGGGGACGTGACTGCGAACCAGGAGAATTTTCTGACATTGACCGTGCCTGGTGTCTACCTCCCTTGCCCCACTACGCGAGTGGATACATATATGGAATGGATCAATGAACAGCTACCGCACCACCATTGCACACCTGTTGATTGGTCAAAGAGGTTCATTTACCTGTTGGCGTGGGTGAGTTACACACAATTTTGTTTTTAGGACTTTTTGATAATAAAAAAATTAATTGGACGCCAGTTCTCGGTAGCCTTGCAACGATACGGTAAGAGTGCATCGTCACTATCATGATATAGGCTAACGCTATACAACTGTAATGCCTCTGAGTGGCGCCTCCGTAGCCTACCGAGTTACATTTTGATAAATGGGGTACAATATCGTCGAAATGTTCCAATTTATTAACCTTCTTCAGCTATAAATAAATACTTCCTGTCTGATCGCCTATCCATTTTGTAATCTCTGAGTAGATAGGCTAAAGGGTGGGAAAATTACATTTTCAAGTGTGGCTAGCCATATCATGCCAGGCCCAAGCTATGTAAATTGTAAGAGTAGACTGGTGTGTTGTCATAGAAAAAATGTTGTGTTCCGGTGTGATCCAAAATAAACGGGTGTTATCCTCGTTACCAGACATTGTAAATTCAGCTTTACTCCTGCCCAAATTTTTTTTCCACTTTTTTTTCAATTTGCCAAAATCGCCTGTGGTAGCCATAATCCTATTTCGGAATAGCTCATTCACTTAGGCGCTTTGCAATACAAGAGTTGTGTGTTCGAATCCCGACTGGCATTTTTTCGATGTTTTTTGTGGCGTATTTAGGTGTTCTGTGGGTGAGAGCACATTTCCCTATTTCAGTTAACCAATCCTGTAAAATTAGTAGGATTATTGATTGTACATATTCCTTGGCTTGTCTATGAATTGGTTGGGAAGTAAAGCATGCATATAATTTTTTAATTATACACTGTAAAAGGGCTCGCTGTATTTTTGATAGCTCGCTCACGTCTTCCTTTGCATGGCCATGATGTAAGACCGACATCATGATGTAAGACCGACATTTGGTAGAGAAAGACTCAAGAGATGTGTAATTGCAACATATAAATGTCAGACCTTACTTTTACTTTAGTGCCACTTAGCCTAACCCCAGCCCTATAGCTATCAATTATTCATGGACAGTAAGAGCAATGATGACATTATATAACACTCTGTGTGTGATTTACATCTACATGCATCATACACAATAAAGCTGTTATCGTAAATATTCTTTAATTTACTATGACTTCCATGGCAGAATGCTATCTTTTAAGGCCATGGACAGAGCTTGGGTTATTGTGACATGGTCCCACGTCACTAGTGTCATTGGGAAGGTTCACTCTGGGGCTTTTCACATGCCAACTGAGGCAAAAATTTTCTATTTGGCACTACAAATTTTCATTTAGCACTCAAATTTCTTTAAAACACCTTATAAAAAACAAAAAATAAAAAAAATTCATAGGGATTTAAGTATTTTTGACACGGGCTCCACATATGAGCCCAGGGCCCCAGGGTGAACGCTGGTTATTGTATGCATCTTTCACATCTGCGGCGCCTCATGTATAACTATCAAGTATCAACTTTACTATAATAGACTATCAACATTACCACAATTCCTGCATGGGAATGTGGACAAATCCTGAAATTGTGGTACTGTATATAGGGCCATTATAGGCTACGCGGCAAACATTTATTAATTTATTTATTTTTGTGTGATGTGATGACGGTGACCCATCTATGTTGGCCTTGATATCTCCATTTACGACGGAACTACTGTACACTCTAGAGTCTAGAGTGTATGGATGAACTGAGTATGAGTGAAAAAAGAGGAAGTTATAGTCACGCTGAGTCGCACCGAACAGAGGAGTCATATCACGCCATGTTCCCATAAAATTGTATTACTGACAGTGGGAGACTAATTGCCTCCCCTTTGTAAAAGTATTCATCCCTGTTGGTACTTGGTTAAATCACCACAAATAAGTATTATTGACCAGGAAATTAAGGACACCTCTAATTGGTCACCAGTGGAGGGTCTGATTTGACCACCTTGACCAGTGTGTGAATCCGTGATGGAGGTTTATCATGGGGTGTACTGTACAATTGAATCCCCACACGCGAAAAAAACGAGAACACGACAAAATGGCACGCTATACGAAGTACGATTTTTAATCATGGGCTGAGATGTGAATCTGACCCAACTGTCTCTTATTTGTACTTGCTGTATTTGACCTTGAACTAAAGTTGAAGAGTCATCTGTAGACTCCTTTGAATATTCCTCCCGATATTCGTCAATCAATCTTTCTCCATTAGTCTTTGTTCCGTTGTATTTCCTCATTTTCCTGTGATATGGTTTGACAAAAACTAGATTTCCTAAGTTCAAGTTCAAAATATCTTTATTCAGCACAAATTAGTGAGTCCTCGTTGAAGGACGGGAGACACTCCAAGCACGGACATGTATAAGATTAAAAATATCTCTTAGCCTCCGAAGTGGAATCTGGAGAATATCCCGGTTCGCAGTGCAAAGCGTTACAATGCAATATATACAGCCGAAGTCACACTGCAGCGCCTGGACAGGAGACAAGTCTATCGCAGGTTACTTTCCGACTTACTCCCAGAGCTGGTACACGAAGCAAGTCTACCCAATTTTAATATCCTGGTAAAAATTGACGGGACATTGAACCCATCGCTGCCGCTTACCATCGTGATCGGTTTATCGACATACAAACGCCTTCGTTCTTTGTCCACTTTTATTTCTGTACACATTTCCTCATTTCTGGTCCAGCGGTCCTACTGTTTTTTTATTCATATTTCCCACATTATCTTTTTCTATTCTCAGGGTAACAATAATATCAATAGACATTATAGAAAGTGTGACAAAGTATAATGTGTCTACCCCCGTATAATATGACCATAACATATTTAACTAGAATATTATACATACGATGGTGTAACATGTGCCATGGGGGTCACAAATGATATCTTCCTGATCACTCAATGAATAATTTATCATTCACACTCCGTCTAGAGTCTAGACATTATAAATAATATGTAATGTAGCCTATTCAGTTTCAGATAATTTTATAGCTGAACCTTTTATCCATGAGTGACTTGTGGATTTTTAAAGTTCGGCTCGTTTCATGAGCTGATGGACTAACTTATGTCCAACTTATCTGAACTGATGTCCACAATATCATGTAAAGAGACAGAAAGTGAGATGGCATAAATTTACAGTAGCGCGTCTACACAACAAAATTGACTGGCGTAAAATAGCCAATCCGCTTCCACAAATTATTGCTCACGTTACATAATATGGAGGTGTAATGTGCTACCTAATTTGCCGAATTGAATTTGGGAAATATTATACAATATTATACAATAATATTCATAGAGTTTTTTATTGCCCGTGTAATAGTTAATGATTACCAATCATATCAAATTGATTGATACGTCTGAAAAATATTAGATGAAATTACAATAATTATAATGAAGGATAATCTGTCTTTCTGCGTAACATAATCTTTCTATTATCTATGTTATAGATATCTTCATTGTTTTGTGTAATATCTTGTCAATTATGTAATAAACACGTACCTACGTACTTACCTGTCATTTTATCCTAAGTATTGGTATATGTATTGTAGACCATGTGGATACACTGGATATACACTCCATGTGGTTCGTGAAGTTCGAATGAAGGAGGGTTTCAGAAACCTTTCCCTTATAAAATTATATACCAAAATTTAAATACTGTAGTAGTAGGCTTACCGTAATGATACTGTTATTTCAACGTAGAAAATTTTTTTAAATTCACATGGTCTTGAATTAATAGAAATTACATATAGCCTAATTATGTATATTCTATTCTCTATTCTCTCCCTACTCAATATTGTTTCCAGTTTTCCTCAAGTGGGTCCTACAAATCAAATACATAGCTATAGGATTAGTGTTGAGTAAATTCCTACCCAATGTGGCGATTAGTGTCGCTTACTGGGCCTAGACGGTAGTTTCATCATCATCATGGATTTTTATGGCCGTTTTACGTGCTTGCATGACTGTCTTAGCCAGTTTTACATGATAGCCGCCCTAATGCTTTCCGGTCTAGAGTAAGATCGATGTTAAGCGGCAATGATAACCTGTTAACATGGTCATACACGCATACCTATGTTGGTAGCCTCCTAGACAGCGAAAAGTCATTAAAAAGAAAAATGACGCTATACTTCTAATGACCTCATGTCAAAAAACATTTGTAAGCCAAGAAATTTGCACAACCACCAATCTCAGAATCTTTTAACACCTTCGCAAGCAGCATCTTCTAACAAAATCAGTGTCTAACTGTGAAAGATACTAATACGATGACAAAACTAAGAAGACAGTATGACGACAACATGCATACTATGCACATTGCACATACACACCATACATACACATTACACACCACACACCAGTCACCACATATCCATGCACCACACATACACATCCATACACCACACATCCACACAGCACACATCCACACATACACACATCCACATTCCATACACACATCCACACACCACACATCCACACACCACACATACACACATCCACATTTCACACACATCCACACATCCACACACCACACATCCACA
>WNLI01039785.1:0-11452 GCA_025802215.1 Wirenia argentea
TGCCTTTAAGTTGGCATATTCGATATTTCCACGCCCTCCGAATTATGAATAATTTATATGCAGAGTTATGGGCCCTATACCTTCCGTTTATTTTGAGACGCACTGTATATAAATCGAAATTTCCTCTGCGCTGGTCTGACGAGGTCCATTATTATCTTCACCCTTCAATGGAACCCACTTGTATGTACAATTTCTACAACTATGTCCACGTATGTCATTGCACATTAGTGTGTCCCAAAATTTCCGAATTGATCAACAAGACATAAAATCAATAATATTCACGGAACTCTTTTGTCTTGACTTAGTGTCCTGGGATCGATTGGTTTGGGTCGTTACTATAGGAAACCGCATTATAAAAGAGGAAGTCATTGTTTACTGTGATTAACGCCATACTAACGACATACGATCGTCTATATTATGACTCTATAAGGATGGATGATTACCCAGATCAGAATGTATGTATCTAGGCTATAATAGAACATACATATGTGTACAGTTACTCTATTCGTATACTGAATAAGATTTCCCATGCTTTTCCTCTCACAAACCGGGTAGGTACAGGAAGTAGCAAATTCCGAGCATATGGGGAGCGAGTATAGGCTTGAGGTCGCATGAACAGTGGTTGTGAAATTCTGCATTGTAGTTTTCTGCAACCCTATTTTAAATTGAATAGGACACAAAGTCATTTGTATTGCAAAATTAGCGTCGCAATGGAAACGATTTGGGAATCGGAGGGGGAGGGGGTATTAGTTGGCTCGATGATGCACAGTACATCTAGCTTTCTAAGCATCTATGTTTGAGGTGTTGGCTCAGTGAAAGTACAGCTAGCGTGCTCGTTCGGTGCACTAAGGTGGTACTAGGAAGTACGTATACGGTTAGCGTGTGTCTTCTGCTCCCTGCATGTACATGCGCAGGTTGTGAGTTGGCTCGAACATACATGATGTTGGCTGGAGGAAATATAACTATCGTGTGTGGGTAGTATATTATTCTCCATGTGACTGTGCATGACGGGAATAGCTCAGTTATTAGAGGGTAGGATTTGTAATGCAGATATTGCGACCAGCGGGTTCAACTCGATACGGCGCATTAAGTATTCAGTTGTTTTTTCCACTGTTCGGTTTATCAATCTCGTAAAAGCGGTACGCTAGCTGTACATTCAATATTTTGATCACGTCTTCTCTCGCATGAGCCATGCAGTAAGACCGACATTTGGCGGATCGCTGGTTCCTTTATAAAATTATAAATGTCACACTTTACTTTGCGAAATAACGCCAAAAGTGAAATTTGGCACAAATTACAAAGTCTATATAGCCTTACTAACTACCGTATCATGCCACCATGCTTTAACATGTTACGCCATTTAGTATAGATAGAACCAGAATCTGTATTAGACAACATATTTTGACCAAATTTGATGGTATTAATCAATAATCAGTTAATTTGTTAAAATCCTTAATTCATAATATGAATTTGTGTCAAGGATTTCAATTATTTTCTCATCTCTTGCTGATAGAGCATTATCATTGTTTTTTAAACACGATTTTGGGAAATGTTATACGCTTACTCACGATGTGGTTTCATATTATACGTTTGCAGTTTGTACAGAAAGAATCGTAATTAATTTATATTGTCTCGTTATTGGTCATATTATGCCTTTATGACCGTTCGTATCCTTTACACTCGTATACCTACTGTACGGTCTGTACTCTGTACCTATACTATAGTACTACGTAATATGTAGTTGGCGCAAATCGATGGTTCTTCTTCCCCTATGTTACCTTAGTAGTTGGTATTGCACGCACATGCAATAATACTCTCCCTTACTTCACGCTATACATTGTAACGAGAGCCAATATTGATCGACAACCTGACATATTATGTACCTCATGTATAGGCCTATATGTACACTATTGTCTCTGTATTAGCTACTATGGTATGACGCGTGGTGGATGGAGTCGTTGGTCATGTACACTGAATCTGATGTGCGGTGGACACCTGGTCCCCTATATAGGATGGTGCATGTCGACTGGTGTGTGGTTGACTTGTGGGTCCGTGTAGACGGGTCTATGGTGGACTAGTTGCAGGCTTGACTTGTGTGTGATGGAGCCATGGTCCGTGTATACTGGTGTGTTGTGGAATCGTTGCTGATTGTGTATAACCAAAACATTCAGTTGACCTTGTTTTGTTCATCTACCTGTTTAGACATACACATGGGCGTCCGCAGGTAGGGGCAAGGGGGCACTTGCCCATCTTGGTAAAATCTTGCAAATTTTTTTAAAAAGTGTATATTTTATGTCTGCTTGTAGGGGCATGGGATAGGGCACTAGGCCATGTCTGGAATTGAAAAATTTCTGCAAACGATTGTATTTATATTATGGTAACTTTATATATGACTGCACGACATTAAATTCCACAGCGGGGTATTTACTGCGCAAATACCAGATTTTCATATAATTTATCTTAATTTTATCCTGTAACATGTAACATGTTACCATCACTTTGTACTATTCCAATAGTATTTTATATGTGCACGCTGTTCCTCAGAAATAAGCTAGTGTTATACCATATATACGTAATATATGGAGTAGGCTACTACTATATGTATCCTTACAGTAGCTTTACTGTTAAAGATTAGGACTTTAGGTTGGTAATGGTCTGAATCAGAGTTAGCACCGCCATGCATCAATACATTTGTATCCAATAATTATTATTGCTACAAAAAAAATTTTTCCTGTTTAAAAATATCATATTTAAAAAAATTGAGGTAAAGTGGTAAAATCAATAAAATGTGCAAAATTAATCTCTTTAGTTATTTTTTTTCAAACTGCCCAAAAAATTGAGTAGGCTATCAAATATAGTGGCTAATTTTTATATGTGAATACTCTGGATTTTTTTTCCTCACAATATTGAAAGTTAAGGCAGAGAATATGAATCATTCATAGCTTAAAACAGCAGGAAAATGCACCTCAGAGCATCTGAGAATAAAAAAATCCCCCGTCAGCTTCGGAGCACGGTTTGGCGTGCTGTTCGCCACATTCAAATCCACATTCAATTTGTATAATTTGTATTTATGGAAAATCAAGGTGGCCCAGGACTTTTGCACATACCTCTACGTGTACTTAATAAAAATCGTGTATAAAACATTAATCTGGATAATATTTGACTCATAATAGGTAGGCTATAGTAAACTGAGCATTTGATTTTTACCACCATACAAGGTTAATATATCAATTTGCCACAAATTTGATAGCTTCCATATAGCTTTAAAAACACCTGAAAGTGCAGGAAAATGCATCTGAGAGTACCTATAAATACAAAATCTTGGGGGAGACCCCCCAAACCCCCCGTTTGCCCCCCTGGACAAAATCCTGCGGACGCCCATGATTCTAGTACAGAACATGGGTCAAAAAATTATGTTAATATTTTTATACAAATTTACACCCATAAACCTACCCTATACATAAAAGACTAAAAGTAATATAAAGTATGTCTTTGTACAAAGTGACCATCACTGTCAATTTAGTTCTGGATAACTTCATACCAAAATAAATATTCCATAAAATTAACAGGCTATTTGGTACAGTATTTATTTTATTGTACACCTTTATATTATTTTTTGTTATAACTATATATATATCACAACTCTGTGAACTCACAAGACATAATACTAATCATGGTATGTGCTAACTATTATCCTAAAAACAAAACCACCACATACCTACATTCTACATAGTTATCATATTAAGATACACTACCGATAAGTAGAAGCATAAACAGGCCTATTAATGCAATAACATTGGAAACATCTCCAGTGTACAATAAAACTCATAGCATGAAAATCAGTTGAGCAGATCACTGCCTTTGATATAAATAGCATGTGTATCTAACAGGGTCTAGAGGCTGCCAGTCAGGTAATAAAACTGTACATATCAGTGAGACTGATGGATGGATGGTGGTGGTGTTATGGGTGGTTTGCATGAGGGAAAATATGATCTAACAGTCCTAGACTTTGTCAGTGGGGTAATAAATCTGTATGTATCAATGAGACTGATGGGTGGATGCTGGTGTTATGTGTGGTTTACACGATGGAGAATATCCCAGACACTCAGATAATAACACAATCATATCAGTGAGACTGATGGATGGATGATGGTGTTATGGGTGGTTTACATGGTGGAATCATGGAACACATCCTAGACTCCTGACAGACATGTAATAAAACTGTACATATCAGTGAGACTGATGGATGGATGCTGGCAGTGTTATGGCTGGTTTACACGATGGAACACATCCTACACAGTTCATTACAGTCATCATTCTTCGGAATGTGGAAACAGCTAATAAAACAGGCGTAAAAAGGAAGTTTTTTAAAAGTAATCCACTTGCACAAGGCCTACAGCTTTTAATGTATTATCGGCGTTAAATCCTTTTGTCTATCTTTAGTATGGTACTTTTGTCTATCTTTAGTATGGTACTTTTAAAAGTTTTACGCTTCCATAGAATAATCCGAATTCCCAACAATACCACCAAGTGGTATGAATACAGACAGTGGCGTCGACTGCGTCACTGCCATTGCCATTGGGGCACTGGGCACGTGCCCCTTCACCTCTCCAAACATACGTCATAATGCCTCAAATGTCACCAAAGCCAACAAATTTTTCTAAATGATGCTCAGACCCCCTGTCAGATCGCCTTCAGCGTAATAACGTGTGCCCCAACCCAAATTCCTATCAACGCCATACAGGTTACAGACCTTCGTTGGTTGCACCATTGCAAACACATTGCCAATAGCAGTAGCTCAGTGGTAGAGTGCTCGCGTACAGTGCCCGGGGTCCCGGGTTCAAGCCTGGGCTGCAGCTAATGTTTGTGGCATTTTCCCTGTGTTTCTGTAATTCTCTTGGGCAAGGAACTTACCCCTAATTGCCTCCACTGCACTAGTCTAGTTCAGTGGCTAAATTGAGCATCTAGCGACTGGGTAGCTTTAGTAGGAATTCTACTGGCTTCTTCCCTCTGCCTTCGGGTAAGGCAACATAAAATAAATAGTCCGTTTAGCATCATTTTATTTTATTTTAAGGGGGCAGGCGGCGCATTTTATTTTATATTTTATTATACATTTTAATACTAAATATTCCCTAATTTTGTTAAATATATATATGCAATATTCATACCTGGTGTTGTTCACTCAATCTATGTCTACATAATTTATATTAATCGGTAAAAGCTTTGTGAGCCATAACCCTGATGTGCTTGACAGCCGGTTAACGGGTAACATCCACTTTCTTCCTAAAATCCATTCGATCGTCTGTCAAAACTGAAACTCCCAAGTCGATCGATTCAGAAAAATGTGTTCTATCGCTAAATTGTAAAATTTATGTTTTGGCGGGAAAATCGTCACGTAACGAATGCGTGCTGACGCGTCACTCTTGCGATCACTTTAACAATTTAAAGAAATTGAACAATGTTTTCCACTGGTTTCGTTACGTTTGTTTACATGAGATGTCGCAAGATGACCGGCAGCTACGATTGGTTAAAATTGCGATCGTCGTGCACACTGACCAATGAGATTTCGCGGATTTTCGCGTAAGTCATCTGATTTTTTCAAGATGGCGAAAACAAGGAAATGAGAAAAATTTGTTGTGGCAATTAAATAGGTAGCGGATATCGAGTGATTGGCGACCACTTACGTCTATACACAACTACCATGTACCAGGTGAGACTGCCGAATAATAAATAGTGCCGATGTCTGTGGTATTGTGTAGGACTATATTATATTTTGCGTTCGCGATGGAATCAATGAATATATGTGTAGAAACCACTTTTCCAGACATAACTTGCAAAAATACTTTACTTTTTAAATAATAAAATATTTGAGGGCGGGCCAAAAAATCGGGGGCGGGCGGCGATGATAAACTCACTATTTATTAGATGTGGCCTTATTATAAATAATAGCAGAGCTTTTTATTTGTGACTGGAATACGAGAACATCCTAGCGTGGCATGTGCAACTCATTTCTAAAGAGTGTTACGTCCTATGACCAAGAAGACAGCAAGAAGAAGCCAGTCCCAAGATGCTGAATTTAGCCACTGAACTAGTGGAGGCAAGCAGAATTACAGTCACAGGAAAAATGATACACCAAGTTTTGCTGCGGCCCGCAGATCTCTACCATTGATGTAGACTACTGCCACCTGTTGCAGATTGTCAGGGTTACAGGCAACCAGCTGACAAGTGTTGAGTTAATGACATTGGCATTATTGTATGTTAGATGGAAATATTGCGCTAGTTTTCATCACAATGTACTGTACAACTTTACAGATGGCAAATGACAATGTTTACCATATATGTATTTGATAACTTACTCACTCAGTATACTGACTCAGTATACTAGTGATAGCTAGACACACTCGTATAATACGTCAACAAATTTACATACATGATTTGAGCGACTAATAGGGGAGTAAAAAGTATGAAATGGTTAGTAAAATAATTATAATAATTACAGCAGTAATCTTACCACATGTCTATTGCAGTGGTCTGTGTTTTTGAGGCAAATAATAACTCAGGTGCACGATACCTGCAAAAATTATACACAACAATTACACACAACATTAATATCCATGCTCACAGACACAACAATTATGAGATCTGACAACCTGACACCATTTTTAGGCCAATCTTGTTGATGTAAACATTACTTTTAACTCAAGAGGAAAGATAAGATATAATGACAATAATCATGAATGACAATGTGTGGGGAATCTGTGTAGTTTCTGTTGGTCACATACAGGTTCTTTAACTTATCTCCATTGACAACGGCAAAAATTACATGGATGAGGTCCAACTATTTTATTTGTAATACTTGTTTTTATAACAGTATTTCAAGCCTTGAAATTCACGGTAAAAATTGTTTCACATTCTCCTTGAATGAACAACTTCTGTTTTTTCACTCCTACATTTGTATTGCAATGTATGCCAATTTCCATGGGCGGGGATAGCTCAGTGTGACCGACATTTGGCGGATCGTGAGGTCCACGGGAAACTCCATCACACTCGTCCGTTAACTTCATCAGACTGAGAACATGGTGTAATTTTAATTCCATTTTAAATTGACTGATAAATTTGCGTTTTGCACACTAAACTCCAGTTCCGTCTGAAGAGAATTTTGATAGACAAAAATACAAGGCAAATTATTGCCATTGACAAAAATTTGCCATGGACAAGCTGCAATTTTACAAATGACTCTGAACACGACAATTTCAGCAAAATTGAATGTTTAAATATGTCATTTTTGTATTTTTCAGTCATTTGATTCCCATACACCAAATGGCACGATGCGATGTAGCAAAGTATTCAAACACTTACCATAAAGTGACAACTTTAGGCGTCATTTCTTGGAGAGGTACACAATATTTTCTTGCTAAGCCAAAATCAGCTGCAAATAATAACAGTTATATTATAGATAGAATCATAATATTAACTTATATTCTTCATACACAATACACTATCATTTGTTAAAATTACATAACTCGTGTGTATAAATAAGTGGTGTAGACTACGTACTAAAGGCTACACAGTACACATCTATTTTATGTTTTCTATCTGCCAGCCAGTCAATGTGCATCCACCAATATATTAACTGGGTTCGTCTCATGTAGGTGCTTTTCCTCGGTAAGAACAGATTTCCCATCAAATTAGCATTACGTAAATCTGTGTATATAATTACATAATATTATAACTATACATTGCAAAGGGGTCGCTGTACAATCGAGGCAGTTGTAGTTCACGTCTTCCATCACACGGTCATTATGTAATACTGATGTTGGCGAATCGTGAGTTCAAACAATGCAGTCAAATTTATACAAATGTTACACTTTACTATATAAGTGTACTTATATAGATAATTTTGTAAGGGTATTAGTCTATCGTGTATTCACGTACCAATCTTAACAGCACCATGATCAGTCATCAGGAGGTTGGACACTTTGAGGTCTCTGTAAGAAATATCACAATTTAAATTTATAAACAGTTGTTTGAAGACTTGAAGAATGTTATACCGAAACGTTGTAATATTTTTGGGCTAAAATAAAATCAATGTATGTGCGAAAGGGCAATGAGAGTGCCGAGGGCACTGGAAGCTCCCCTACTTCTAGTCACAAATACTGTAAAAATGTACAAGTTACGCAACTGCAGCATGTTGGATCATGATGTGAAAGATCCCAGGTTCAATTCCCGATCCACAACTAAGCATTGTTCTTTGTCTGCCACATATATGATATTTGTTGTGTTCTCCATGGTGTCCTTAGGCAAGGCATCCGACATGATCACCTCTGTAAAGTGGGTACTGATTATGCATATTGTTCTCCGAACGGTAGGTGGAGTAAGCATTGGTTGGGGAGTAAGACTGTGCAATATTGTAAAGAACACCCAGTCACCTGCGCACATAAGCAGTGCCTTCCCTACAGCACAGTCAGCCATGTATTGTAAACCAACATTTGTTGGATAGGGACTTCCAAGAATGTGGTGTAAAATGTTACACGTCACTTTTTACTTATATAACACCCAGCGTTCCATATCAAAAACACACCACATTCAAGTAAAAGCGAGTCTGTGCTGCTAGGATTCTTAACTTATTTCACAATAAACTTACCTGTGAATAATAAAGTTGTCATGGAGATAGGCTAGACCACCTAACAGTTGCAAAGATATACACTTTACCTGTAATAGCAAAGTGTATATATAATACATGATCAAACTGATGAAATAGATGGTTAAATGAGAGGAAAAACATTGCAACATATCAATCGACTAGGCCTATGAGATAACAGAATCCTTACCGTAGCAAGACACATGATATTTTGTACATACAGTAATAACTCTTTTTTTACATTTTATGCTGTATGTTTTGACCAATACTTGTAGAGACAGCTTTTATAAGAACTTGTAGAGACAGCTCAGACAGGTCCATAAACTTTTTGTCCAGTTGTGGTGCAAGGGCAATCGTGTAAGGGGAAGTGTACAGCCGCAGTGTTTTATCTTGTACCTTGCGAAAGCATTTTATAAAATAAAATAAAATGTAAGTTGTGACCAGAGATCCCTACAGCTGCATTACGTGTACACTATTGTTTCTAGCTCCTGTGGGCGGAAGCTGGAAGCCATAATTAGGTGGACCAATGTGACCTTGCATGCACTGGCCCACATATTTCCTGTAGTGTAGAGTCAAACGCACTGTACCGCACTGCGCCAGTATCAATCAAGTTTCCTCTGTTCACTGTTTTTTCACGGAGTTTGTTGTTACATAAATTTGTCACAGGTGGCCATAAACTTTGTGCACTCACCCATTATATACTGTTTTTTACACAAAAGGATGCAGATGCACAAATGATAGTATAAGCCGTAAACGCTCTGATGGAGCGAGAAACCCCAGACTGAACCATACTGAACTACATTTTACAGTGTAAAAGCGACTTTATTCTCATAGGTCAGGGTCGGATATCGTATGGATTAACTATAGCCTACCTGAGATTCAGTGAATGGTGTGGGCATGTTGTCTAGGAGAGAGGCAAGATCCTGCTCACAGTACTCCATTACCAGGAACATGCTGGTGAAATAAAAAAATATATATGATGATATTGTATAACATGACAGTGTTATCGTAGTGATATAAATCATGACTCGTGATGATGTTTTTTTAGTAAATTTACTATTTTAAATTTACTTTTTTACATTTACTATTTTACATTGACTTTCTAAAATATAAGATTATAAGCAGAAGACAACTTGGTTGTCATGGTAAACCATACACATAGTAAAACAAATCTAAGTCTGTCGTGTGGATATGTGTCTAAGATTCACTCTTAGAAAATCACACCAGCTCGTCTGAGCATAGACATACAAAACTATGAAAGGCTCAAATCGGTCATGTTTTCCATGTCTATGGTCAGAACTAATTCTTTTAATGCTCGCTGCTGACATTGTAACTATTGGATTTTTTGATTGACGTCACTGAGTTATGAAGTAATCGGTGAACATTTCCTGAACTTCTCAGTAATTACTACATTCTATGGAAAGAAATAAAAGAGCAGGTCATGTTGGCAAGGCCGGTTCCTCTAGGTTATTTTCATAAAAAATATGTCACTTGCTTGTACTCCTCCCAGCAATGTTTATTCTGTTGTATGCTAGTATTTGTGAAAATAATTGTAGAAACCTGTCAAGTGACTTTCCCACGACCACATCTGTCATCTCTACGATGTTGGGATGCTTCAGGTTCAAGAGTAGGTTGATTTCACGAAGACTGCTGATTGGTACACCTGTCATATAACATACTTACATCATTAAACAAAGTAGTACATAGTCAGCGTTGGAAATAAGCGGTATCGCAGCGCTATTTGACATTCAAAATCCACATGTTGCTAATTGAAATAGAATAGCAAAAAACTGCTATGCAATTTTTTGCAACTTTTCATGGACTATTTTCAGAGATTTTACCCCTTATTGTCGTCAGAGATTGCAGATCTTTCCAACGCATCCACCATCTTGTTCAATGAAGTATCACGTGACACATATGGATTGTGTTATTTAGATGTTTTGCATCAGGAATAAAAATTTTTTACTATGGTGGAGGGGAAGAGAGGGGCAAGAGAGTGGGGAGAGAGAGTGAGAGAGGGAGAAGAGAGGGGACTGGTCAACTCGCCATACTCTGCTTCTCCAATCAACTCTACATACATAGTAATAGTAAATGCACTTATTGCACTATATCACTGTATGTATACATGAAGATAAAAATGTGAACTAATGAAAACAGCACCTCAAAAAATGAGATTGCTAATCAAATTTGACACTCAACCATGTAAAATGCTAATCATAGTGACTCATTAAAATAAAAGTATTTCCAACACTGTCAACATAGTGTACATTATGTAGCTACTGGTGTTACACTTTACTACAGTACACCATGTATACTGGATTTCAGTTGCAGAAGTTTGAGGCTCAATCATACATGGAAGCACCGTTTAGACTTTAAATACGTAGAAAGAATGTTGTGTTTTATGAGGTCTTAGGCATCTCCCATTTGCCGTACCACTCTGTTGTGAATTGGTACATACAGTACGTAATCCAGTATGCATTGCACCGTACTGAGGGACATACAGGTATAACTTAGATTATGCAGTTAATGACGGATGCAGCGTCTTCAAGAGTCATGGTACAATCATCATGCGACGCATTGAAACGTATAATGTCGTATAATATAGATCATATAACCACTCAATATGTATACCAAATTATTTGATAGGTCAGTAGTCACTAGTCAGTATCTATTGGAGAAATGTTGATACTTTCACCAAGTAGGTCAATACAGGAAGATACCAATCATACAATACTGTTGTTGTTGTTCAGCGTTTTATTCCTTAGTGGAATACGACCACATCCTAGTGTGGCATGTGTAAGTGCGACTCAT
>WNLI01039896.1:0-11450 GCA_025802215.1 Wirenia argentea
CTATACTTATGTCACGGCACTGTCTTTTGTATCATAGGCCTATGTAATCTACGTAACAATGTTCGTTCTTGTTATAGGATACTTATAATGTAGTTGTACGTTTCAAGAGTCTCTTTTAAATTTAGATGTGACTCGAAGTCCGTATGCATAAAATTAATAATCCTAGAATGAATTGAATATGTGCATAATAGACTGTTTGACTGGGACGTGTACAATCAAACGTAGCACTGATGCACTGTGCTTCTGATTGCATCCATTGACTTACTAGAGTGAAAGCAATCAATCTCCTGCACCTCGAAACGCCGCATAGAAGGCCTCAAAACCTGTCAAACACTCTGGGATTACACCCCGGTCATTTGGGTACCTACTTCCTTCAGGCTATTTGACTGGCCATTTTGACGGACCAACGAACCAACGAACGAACGAACCAACCAACGAACGAACGAACCAACCAACCAACCAACGAACGAACGAACCAACGAACGAACGAACCAACGAACGATCAAACCAACGAATTGCCGCTCCATTGTCATGTTTTAATATAGCCTAATAATGTTATTATTTAATTTTAATTTAATTGTGATGATTTATAGGCGTTTTGTGCATTGCTGAACATGGCCACACTTGGTGTGGCACGTAGACTGCGTGCAATTTGGTACGGCATGCGCCCTGTGCGGCCATTTCCCTGCTCATACAGCTACGTGAAAATAAAAAGGGTGATGGGGAAAAACTAAAGAAAATAAGTGAAATATCTATGGTCTGTCTGACCTCTATTTTACCAAAGATGCCCACATGATCTTTAACATGCATCAGGGTCAGTATGCAAGGTGAGGTTGAGAACATGGCACCTCGGTGTATAAGGTCTCATGCGAAGGACCAAATTAAATTTTCATCATAAAGGCCGTGTCTTTACACAAAGAATTTGACATAATGTTAGACTAGATATTATATGTAACTGGTCTTCATATGATGTGAGAATTATAGTTTAATAGAGGCGACATCTTGCAATTTTGCTTTCGGCGTTCTAATTTAGGCTATATCATTTCATACATATAAATTTGTTAAAATATTCAAAAAAGTTAAAGCAATAAAGCATTACAGTGTACAGTAGGCTACTAAGCTACATTGCCCTACGGGCAAGTCCTAATAAAAAGCTATTTTATAATACACTAAGTTGAGTAGACGTGGGTAGGCCCTATACCGTATAATAACGTATGTCGGCTAGAATAGATTCGTATAGTGTATTTTTTTGTCATATATGTCATTAACACGGTGTTATTATTTTACATACTGTATAGGCCAATACTATTAATAGACCGATAGCATAATCATAATTATAAGCGTAGATGATATAATTGTAGTGCAGAAATTCAACTTTGTCTAGACAATTTTAAGTGATAGGCTTATAGGCAAAAAAAATTTGCAATTAGGCCATTTTACAATAATTTTTCAACATTGTGATTTGATGCACCAATGTTGGCAGTGTAAATACATATGATGTTAGGCAGTGAAGTGTGGTGTGAAAACTGATATGTTAGTGAATTATTGCCTATTTTTGTGAAACTTTTTGCATACGATATCGGGTATCCTACATCGGTAGGAAGGAATACTGAGAATATACACACATCACTGTACTCGAGAAAGAATCAACACTCCTTTATACCAACGCCTCGACATATTTTACAATGGAGTTACGTGTGGAGATACTATTGGGTCTACTAGTGGTTGGCTGTATCACACTACCAGGTGTGGACTCGGAAACAGGTATGTCATGTTGAAAGTGAAAAGAACTTTCGAAATTGTGCCAAAATTATGCCACGCAACGAAAAAGGGGTCTGGACCCCCTACGACACGCACACACACGCACACACGCACACACACACACACACACACACACACACACACACACACACACACACACACACACACACACACACACACACACACACAAATTTAGAACTTTTTGGTTCACAGCCAAGATTGAGATGGGTCGTACCGGTGTAGGTCTACTGTAAAAAATAGTGATGTTAGTTTACAAAAATATCAACTGCGAGGCTAGAAAGTTGTAGCCGAGGAGACAGTCTTGTTTTGAATAATGATACAGAGTACAGTCATGCGATGCATTTATAGTCTAATACTGAATTTTAGTTCACAAATATGTCGTGCAATAACACAGTGCATGCAGCAATAACTTATTCATACTTGTTTAATAGCTACAGGTGTCTTTGAAACGTTGTCTGCATTATTAATTCGTGTATTTATGTAGGCTACTAAATACATTCACTTTTATATAAAAGTGATATTTTCTTTTCAATTGTCAAGGGAATGATAAAACGACTGAATATATTATGTGTAATATGTATATATTAAATGTATATATCGGTAATCATTACTTCACTGTGGCAGCAAAGTGCGGGGAGATCCACACACACTGACGTTTTACAATCTTCACCCACCCAATTATATACCCATCGTTTCCCCATACACTCATCCATCCACACCATCCACCAATCCATCCGTGCATATGTAACTATGGCAGCAACGTGCGCTCTTTGGGGAGAGCCGCACATACAGACGTTTTACAATCTCCACCCATTGATTCACCAACCCACTAAAACATCAGTCCATGCATTCATCTATCTATCCATCCGTACAGTACATCCATTAATGTATTCAATGTACAGCAACGTGCGCTCTTTGGGGAGACCCACACATACAGACGTTTGACAATCTACACATCGAATTCCAAGGAAACTGTCGCTATGTCTTGGTGTCGGACTGCCAGGGTCAGGACACGTTCACGTGAGTCCTGAGTAGCCTATAGTGCCCATTTAGCGGTTGACCGGACATGATTAATTTGTATCTTATATTATTCTAAGCTGTGAGTAGGAAACCTACAGAGAAAAATATATTACAACTTCTTTTTTTGTATGAATTTGTTCTCCATGCTAATTTACGCACCGGGTGAGTCTTGGAGGACCATGCGATTGGGGAAGGTTTGGGAATCATCATGCTCGAATTGACGACCATTAAAAACGAGAAGAATTTTCAACAATCCCAAGTCTAAACTAGAAATCAGTGGAGGACATTGCCTTTGTGGGGGAACAAGTCGCAAAGACGAAAAAACCCAACTACCTAACACACCGCCTTATACACGCGCCTTCCTCGTACTACCCCGCCGGGCCGCCCAATTCCGGCGAAAAACGCACACATTAAAAATAGTCACGTCCATGTAGAGGGGAAATATTTAGATTTTTGGCGAATTTGAGGGCCATCTCGGATTTTGGCGGCCATCTTGCATCAGGCAAAACAGTGGGATGGCCTCCCATCTAATATTGAAGAAAAATTGTTAGGGAACATGGATCCACTAAGCAAACCTTTGACCTGACAGGGACCTGTATTATACAAAAGTGTATATTTAAAGGGGTTTAGCTCAGTGGTCGAGTGTTCGACTTGAGATCCAGAGGTACGGGGTTCAATCCCGTGGCGCGGCAATCTTGTCTGGCATTTTTTCCTGTATTATTCGTTCAGTAAATCGGACAGGGGACAGCCGATCGACCAACAGCATCCGACGTTAACTCAGCCTGTCATCCTATTCACAAATTCGCAAATGAGTACCAGCTTGCTGGGGTAAGGAACCCGCTTGGAAATAAGTCTTCGGACTTTAGCGGTCATCCTGGGTGTTCGCCAGTGGCATTGCACGCAACCAAAGAACCTTATACTGTACATATGTTTAGCAAACTCGCATTCGTGAAATAAAATGCTATGCCAACGAAAATAGTGTAACTCATAAGGTTATCCCCAATAATTGCACAGGATAGAAGTTGTATTCCAAGGATCTGAGTCGGGAAGAGCGAAAACCGGGATCAAGAGGTTCACGGTAAAGTACAAGTCTGCTGTCATCGACCTCTGCTACAACCACGCACTCACGGTAAGATAGAATAGATTGTACTGTTGTACTGTTAATGCTAATGTTAACCTGTGTAAGATTATGACAAAGCGTCGAAAACAGACAAGAAAAATGTAATAATAATGGCTATTAGACCGACTGCGATCACTCATTTGATCTGATCAAACTAAAACGGGGGGGGGGGGGTTGTTACGTATACCTACAGCAATTTCTAGAGAATTGTATCTTGCTCGACAGAAATATGTACGGCATTGCACGCCGCTATCACCTACATAGTTCAGTTGGACGTAAACAATACCGGGATGTGGGGACATCCTATATCTTCGTTGTGGTGGTCGATTGGGATGGTCGCTGGCATCAACAACAATCACATAGTCGAGTCGACGTGGGTTCGACCCAGGTCCGCTCCGTCTTGTAAATATTAGGCCTTAATATGCCAATTTGTCATATCAAAACTGTATTTGACTCTAATATTTCCTTGTGTATTCCAGAGTAGCTTTAAGGTGTTTTTTTATTGATTTTCTTCAGACTTTCAAATTCAGATGAAAATAATCTCAATGCACGGTATGTGAAATGATACGAACGCGTCCAAGAGGGCACCTAAAAAAGAAAATATGTATTCACAAAATTTCATATTTGTATCATAATCATAAAAACCCACATCCATAATTATTGTACTAATACTGCACCATGTTACGTGCAGATAAATGGAAATTCGGTCCGGTCACCTGCCACCCTTTCTGGTGTGTATGACGTCTCGATTTACAGAAACAGCATCTTCGTCCGTCTCGATAATGGAGTTGTGGTGTGTAATCATACTTATTATCGTAGGTCTATGATGTCGGTTACATGACCCATCGAATGATCCATCCAAGGACGCATTGAACGGTCCTTCGAACGATGTAGGCCCTACAGTAGTATATCATTTTGAACATCCATCGCATAATTCTTCTGTGTCTAACGATACATCGAGCGATCCATTGAACGGCATATTGCATGATCGATTGAACGAACTGTTGAATGATTCATTGATTTATGCATCGACTGATCCATCAAATAAGTAGGTGGATGATCAACCAAACGATCGATCGGACGCTTATTTGTACGATCGATTGAACAATCAATTAGCCTAATCATTCAATCGAGAGATTATTCAACGGATAATTTTGAACAATGTATTAAAAAGTTTGCATGGCATGGAAATAACCGTGTTCACCACCCATGTTAAAAACTAGGCTATTCGTGTTAGGCTATGTTTTACGATTTATTTTTGCGGCATATTTTTACGATTATACTATATTTTACGATGTATACATACAAACTTGAGATACATCATTCTGTAATATCACCTAAAATACTGTCACAGCTAGAATGGCACGACAACAGCCACGCAGCCGTAACGATCGACGACACCTTCCGTACCACCACGTGTGGGTTATGTGGGTACTATGACGGTGACAAAACAAACGACCTGAGGAAGTCGGGCGGCAACCAACTGGCAACGGGGAGCGTCGTCAGGGAAAGGGAGTTCGGTGACAGTTGGCGGGTTAGTGATATTATACTTCGTAATCTTCGTAATGGTTACACAATGTGCTTGGTCCTAAGACACTAGCAGATGTGCTGGAAATTTAGAACTTGCGCAATACACCCAGTTCCATAAAAAAGCAAGGGGAAGACTTAGTGTCGTCGGGGAAAGGGAGTTCGGTGACAGTTGGCGGGTTCGTAACATTAAATATTGAGGCTCCGATGTATCAATGTGCAATGTATTGCTGGACGTCATGCTCTGTTGCATTAATTTTGTTGATGAAACTTTTCAAATCCGACCAGAATTTGATTTTTAGGCAATATTATTTTACACGTCCAAGATTGATTTGATTGTTAGTTGTATCCATTATAAAACAAATCCGATATGACCGTCAGCGGACGATGTCCACCATGTCTCGATCCCTTTACCCCAGAGTCAACAATCATCGTCATTGCATTGTCATTAACTTTCAATTGCATCCTAATATTTATTTATTAATTTATTAATTTACTGATAAAAACAACAACATAATAATAAGTAGAACTGCAGTTGGTCGTACGTCTCATATTAGCAAAGGTGACAAACAATGCTCCAGAGTAACTGAACCACATCGAACCAAGTTAATGGCCAAAGTATGCGACTCAGCTCCCCAACCCTTTTTTCTGTTGACTCATTCTCGCTGCCATGTTCAAACCATTTCAAGTTAATTTTACTTCTGGTGGTCATGAAGTATTGCTAATGATGGCACAGTAATGTACTGTATATTTTGTACAGACAGGGGTGAATCCACCAGGTTGCAAGGCAACCACACCAAGCAATGGATGTAGGCAAGTACAACATAATGACATCGACGCCGCAGACAATGAGGCGTGTGAGGCGATTATAGATGTTAGTATTGATACTGTCGTCACATATATATTAGAAGGGTAAGGATATAAGTATAATTGTTATGGTGTACAGACAGGCACGGATCCACCTGGGTGCAAGGTAACAACACCAAGCAATGGATGTAGGTACGTTCAGCACAATGACATCGACGCCGCAGACAATGCCGCATGTGAGGCCATCATGGGTGTTAGTATTGCTATACTGATTAGGCATTGTAATTAGCGTAGGCTCACATGATGTCTGCAATTTGTTCTGCCTAATCAAGTGTGATATCCACGTGATGCTTTTTGCACCTCAAGATTGTTACAATCACTTATTACAATCACAACTGTTCGTATAACTAGCCACTTTTTTTTAATTAACAACTTTTCTTATAATTAACCACTTTTCTTAAAATGATAAACCACTTTTCAGACAACTCACCACTTTTCAGACAACTCTCCACTTTTCAGACAACTCACCACTTTTCAGACAACTCACCACTTTTCAGACAACTCACCATTTTTCTAAAAAAATCTTTAAAAAAATTCTTAAAACCGAGGTATCCACTTTTCCTAAATTTATATTGTTGCCCGCTTTTCTTAACTCCTTGATTGTCAAAGACGTATATAATATTACGTCATGAGAAGATGCAATTAATTATCCTGCCAAAGAGTTCAAATGCTCCAAAAATAAAAAATTATATAATATGACCCTAACCTTAATTCATATCCTCACCTCTAACCCCATCCATACTCCACCATCCCTAGATTTTTTATACCGGTACTTTGAAAAGTAGGGATTTTACGAAAGTTTGGTCTCACATCATCGCTGCGAGACGTGGACAAAGTCGAGCGTACTGGAACAGCCAGCTTCATTCGCCTATAGGACATGCTGAGCAACAAAGAAAAATATTCCATGACAGTCAGGTGACGGCAACCATGCCTGAAGCGAAAGTCGCAGTAGAAGCGGAATTCCTCTGCACTTAGGGAAGCAGAAATTTGGCGGAGAAATAAAAAAATATCCGATTAGCTGCCGACGAGTATTTTGGGATAGACAGCGAATGCAAAGGATGAGTCCATAATGCATGCAACGCAGTTCAGGAGAGGGCAAGCTACATCTGTGCCTGTGAACCGGAGGAAAATCGCCGAGACTTAAATGTGGCGCATGGTTAAGTGAATGAAAGACAATGTACGCTATTATGCAATAATGCATGTTTTTTTTGTTTTTTATGCAGACTATGATGGGCCTTCTCGGTACTACGTGCATACCGTCTGACATGGAGGCAGAGTTTCGCCGGAACTGCCTTACTGAGATCTGTGATTGCCATGCTGCAGACTGCGGTAAGTAAAATAATACATACTCATCGTACCATTTAGGTAGGTATATAATCGGTGTAATTATAGAGTCATCGTGAGTTTGGAGTTTTTCAATATCCATTCACTTCTGTTTTCGATGCTACTCATAATTCTTAACATTTGTCACAGAGGAAAACTGGGGCTGTTGTACTGGATGGATGAGTGGGGAATTGCCTCGGTGGGTCTCGGGGTGGACACCTGCGGTCCTCCTCGAATTTGATGCGTAGCTGTGACTCGGAGTGATCTATGGCCTTCAGAGCTGCATAACCCATTTGAATGTAGCGGCCATTTTGAAAATTTACAGCCATTTTCACCACCACATTACATAGAGCCTACTGCATGTGCATAATAACAACATGACCAATGGCCGTGCATATGGTAATACGGCTATCAACATGAGAAGTACAGCACGGATGATATGGCACACTTTAGTTCTCATTTAAACGAACTGTAACTTTAATGTAATTGCATTTTTTCTCTGGTAAATGAACCTGAACCGTGCTATATCGTGCAGGGTTGGGGCGCGATAAGCAAAATATTCATGCAATATACCTACAAACAATGCAACATACTATGCCCGCAGATGACCACAGACAAAACCCGGCTACCCATCCATGTCCGGTGAACCACACATGCGCGTGTAGGACAGCTGTGGCGATGGTCCGGCACTGTAAGCGGCAGGGCAAGTACATTTGTGACAGTTGGAGGGATGACGTCAACTGCCCTGGACACTGTATCTACGGTGGAAACATCATCGAGGTAATAATTATAGTCTATACTATCGGTGTAGTACGACAGGACAGCTGGACTAATGCACAAGTTCAACACTGTGAGCGACATGGGGGTGACAGACTACGGTGGTAACGTCAGAGTACAATCAATTGTATATTATGAAGTATCCTCTATATATACTATATAGGCGCCAGAAGAAACGCAACTTTTTTCTGTGGACTATATCTCATAAAATTAAAGAGATTTTTGGGAAATATTGTACAAGGATATGAAATGATATATCGTCTACAATGCTGCAAAAAATCAATAGTGTATCTTCCATTTTCAATGAATGGTGGCGGATAATTGGTGAGAGATTGGAAAAATAAAAATCACAACGTCGTTGTAACTCGGATGGAACATAAACGATCGCGGGAAAGTGATAGAAACAGTGGATGTGGTAAATAACGGACCGTAAACTGATGAGTTGTAAACATAACTGAACAAGTGCTTGAAAATAACCGCGAAATTTTGATGTCGAAATGATTTACTTGCTGGTTAGTATAGGCACATAAAAAAGTGCATGTTCTTGGAGCTATCGTAGTAGGCCCATGCCACGCCTGTCTAATTTGGATAGAGACCGAGGCATTGGGATGTTCTGGTGTGGGGTTACTAAACAGGGTATAGCGACTCGAACACACATACAAAAAGTACCATAAGTCGGCTGGTACGGCGCGATACAAGAACACAGATGACCGCCCTCGATCGGGATGCCCTCGTCCCCATCCGAGTTACGCGACGACGTTGTGAATTTTAATTTTCCAATCTCTCACCTATTATCCGCCACCATTCATTGAAAATTGAAGATACACTACTGATCTTTTGCAACACTGTAGACGATATATGAATTTATATTCTTATAAAATATTTCCCAATAATCTCTATAAATTTATGAGATAGAGTACACAGAAAAAAGTTGCGTTTCTTTTGGCGCCTAGTATATGTACTTTATACTCAGTATTATATGTACGTAATAGTAGGAAAAAAAATATATAAAAAACTTTTTTATATATTGGTATAATTAGAAAGGATTAAAAAAGACAATTAAAGTTCCAGTCCGTAAATTGATAGGCTATATTATACAGAGTGTGATATTATGACATTATATATTTACTATCGATCATTTAAATGGCCCGACATACCCGCGATGGCCAAATACATTTTATAAATACTAAATAAATTAATTTTAAAATTAACTTGTCGATTGTTTACCAATCGATATCACGTGACGCGCGTAGCTTAGTGTGTACTGCGCAGCATCTAAGCGGCCAATAATATTACGCGCTGAATACAGATCTGCTCCAGAATGCAAGTGTATTGGACTGTAGGCAACATTATATGTTTATTATGGCGTGGCATGGTGGTAGTTGTTTTAATTGATCAGTATTAGCATTCACGGTAGCAATAATCAATTTGCGATCTGGCACTTTTAGTAAGTTTATTTGTATGCAGTATGACGACATAATGTTATTGTCACTGTCAAAGTTAGTGGCTGCTATGTGATAGTATACTTCCCTGCGACATATCAGGTTCCACCAAACATGGCTGTACCTGTACCTTGCCCGGGACAGATGGCAAACTCAAAGTGACCGAACGTGGATGGTGGGGAAACCATAATACCCGTAGAAAACAACGGACACGGGCATGATTTTTCCATCTCTGACTCGAAGGCAGAATTACTACGCTAGATAAACAGTACCCAGGTGCTCAAATTAGCCACTGAACTAGTGACTGCAATACGGGGCTTACACATTACAGTATCACAGGAAAAATGACATACCAAGTTTTTGCCGCGGCCCAGGCTTGAACCCGGGACCCCAAAGCGAACACTCTTGACTCTTCCACTGAGCTACTGCCCCACAATCTGAATCTATTCTATGAAGGAGTCGGCGATAACACTATGAGAGCTTATTTATCGTGGAGAAGACAATGGTTCATCTATCAGAAGGAGAAAAATCCTCTGCCATTGAATTGATAGGATATTCATTTACCACAAAGTGTTCGCTTTTTATCAGACATTTTTTCTCGGTTCCATATGTTAAATAATTTTTGTTTCTTTTTTATGTTTGTATGATGATACAATGTGGTTCTTCTCGCCACAGGGAGTGGACAGAGAATGGACAGTTGTGGGTCCAACAAGTGTCCAGCACTCCGGCAACTCGTCTTGATGTCGTCAATCTACAGGTATGTATTCAGATGAATACTATATAGAGTAGATATAAAAGCTAATCATCATAACATCTTAAACATAACATCTAAAAGCTAATTATTATAGGTCTATAATAGGCCTAATCTCAAATTTAATTTTACAGTACCAAACAATGCTTAAATAATTATGACTAAAGTATGTCTTTTGTCTATTTATCCTATGTAATCTGCAAGATAGCACATTAGATTGTGTGACTAAAATAATGACATGGGGGGGGGGGGGGTGGTGGATTGAATACGACAGAAGTATCAAAGTATATTAATCAGAATCATACAGAGTGACGAGGCAGAAGTTTTTCAATCTAACTTAGCAAATGGCAATACTGAGATTTGAGAAATGTATCAGATTGTATGCCATTAATTTTAAGAGATTATAAATTATGTCAATTTTGATTATAACATAGAATGCAAACATTATTTGTACAGGAGCAACTTGATATGCGTCTCCAGCAACGCCAAGCAAGAGAGACAGGTATCTGCCCCGTGCGAAGGGAGCTTTACTCCCAATGCTTTGGTGAGTCACTTTTCTGTTAACTAGACTTTCCAATGGGTACTGTATAAATATACTCCTCAGATTACATCATCATCATCATACAAGCGTACTCGGGTATATGGAGCGAGTCAAGTGACTCTTCCATATTTCCTTTCAATTGCTGTACCATAAATGGTTTCGTTAGTGGGCGCAACTCCTAATAAAGGGTGTTTTTACTGTGACACCATCACTGGGCCGAAAAATGCGCATGCATCCGATGGTAAACATCTGGTGTTGTTGAGATGGAACCTTAAGAAGAACGTGTCGGAAACTGCGTTG
>WNLI01040007.1:0-18057 GCA_025802215.1 Wirenia argentea
CTTTCAGAGCCTCTTGAGTCAACCGAGCCTGTGACTCCTGTCAAGCCACCAGGTGGGTAATGTAAAATATTGTGTATCATTATGAAAATTAATAATCTGACTTCTATGTTTATCAATGTTGTCAAATGTTAGTGGAATACGACCACATCCTAGTGTGGCATGTGTAAGTGCAACTCGTTTCAAGGGGGTGCTACACCAATGGGGTTGCCTATGTCCAAGGAATACACACAGTGACCAAAAGTTAGATGAATGATTGGGCTTAACGTGCAATTTAGATTGAAGATCTGTCACCACACGTTCCATCTAGATTGGCCTAGATTATAACAAGATGTTATCATGGTTGGGAAACCGGAGAACCTGGAGAAAACCACCGGATGTAGGCCGGATATTTTCATTACGCGAAGGCAGAGGGAAGAAGCTAGTAGAATTCCTAGAAAGCTCCCCAGATGCTCAATTTAGCCACTGAATTGGTGGAGGCAATTAGGGGTAAATTCCTTCCCCAAGATAATTACAGAAACATAGGAAAAATGACACAAAAATTTGCCGCTGCCCAAGCTTGAACCTGAGATCTGTAGGCGAGCACTCTATCACTGAGCTTCTGTCCCCATGTTATAAGATTGATAATTTTCATAACGAATAACATCTGAACGATTTGTAATACCCCAAGTTATATTGTTATGATGTCACTGATGTGTTGAGACCAACATTGTTTTAAAAAATAATTTAGTAATGAGTGATAATCTATTCCTACTGACAGAGTTTAGCGTACATGTAACTTGCACATACTCTTGCGGAGTATTGCCTATGAATGGCAAGCATATCATCTACACTAATACAACATTGAAAGTTTAATTTGAAATTAGACTATTTTCCATCTATGGTAGGATATATTCTACATGGTCAAAATAATGCAAGCTTAATTGTAGTATGCACTCATTTTTCCTATGAACGTGACTTTGTGACTGACCAACATAGTTATGGTCGCAGGAATTTCCCACACTTATTTTCCACGATTTGATACAATAACATGAGTAAATGATCAGATGTCTCATATTGATGTGATTTGAAAACGTATGTGATGTGCCAATAAATAGAGGGCGTGACGACTTTTAAGACAAAAGTAGTAATCTTGATATTCATTAATCACAATTGACTCCACAGGCGTACCCGGGCCAATAGGAAAACCTCGAGTTTCCAAAATCACACGTGATTCTGCGACGCTCGAATGGACCCCACCGAAAGACAACGGAGGGCGAGATATCGATGGTTACATTATTGAAGTAAAGGACCCGCAATCTGGAGAATGGACTAAATTTGCTGAAGTTGGACCTAGAGAAACCAGATTTGTGGCCAAAGACCTTCAGGAGGGAGAACTGTATAAATTTAGGATTCAAGCCCGGAATGAAATAGGTGTTGGAAAAGCAGTGGCCTTGGATGAGCCATTTACACCCAGACGACCCGCAGGTAAATCTTATACTAACCCAAGAAAGAAATGGGGTTTTTTTCTATCATGCTATATATTTGTATTATTATACGGTCAATATAATTATTTTTGCTATTTTCTGTGAGTGTGTCTACCTCTTGTCCCAAAGTATCTCAGCACATTGAACACACCAGGTTCTCAATTATTCCATTGCCATAGTGCGTTGATCAGTTGGTTGCGGGTTGTTGTTGTTGTACTGGACTCGGTTAGACATCCCAAAGATGTTCACATAGAGTGCAATATCGCGCGCCCGTGTGTATGCCCGCATCATACATGCCAATGGCATGCCCGCGCTGTAGTCTGTGCAGTAAGGAGTCGGGGCATGATGCAAAGAAAAATAACACAAATTTGAAATTTTTTGAATTTACAGAAAAATCATCTTGATGTAACCCATTTTCTATACTTTTACCAATTGCTTTAAATAAATTATGTTATAACTGATATGGAATTTCACTTGTACCCTTTTCAGGCATAAGATAATAGAATCACATTTTATTTATGAACATTTAAAATCAACTTTTCACTTTATAAATGCCATTTTATGATTTTCCAGTAAAACTCCCGGGAAACTATTGGCTTTAATAACTGTTCTGTTGTAATGTAAATTTCACGTAAGTTTCCAAACACTTGCAGAAACCCCCGGGAAACCGACTGGTCCTCTCGCAACAGACGACATCAACAAGACCTCGATGACCTTACGGTGGAAGCCCCCAACAGATGATGGAGGAAGCCCATTAACCCACTACATCATCGATAAGCTGGACCACCAATACGGAGGATGGATGAGGGTCACCAAGCTTCCCGCTAACCTGAACGAGGTCAAGGTCACGGGTCTCACTGATGGCCACGAGTACAGCTTCCGGGTCTATGCCGAGAATAAGATCGGGGTCGGTGAACCGCTTGAAAGTGAGGAACCTGTGACAGCGAAAAGTCCTTTTGGTTAGTCTTGTGTTTGGTTTGGATACACATTGGATATGTGTATATTTACTACATACAGTACTGTGCCTATCAGTACCTGTCCAGTACCTATCAGTTGACCTTCATTCTCGCGTGTCTGTTCTCTCAGAATCCAACATGTGAGATACTGTACTACATCCCAGGACAACTGAACCAATAGATCACCAACAAATTATTTCTTGCGTATGTACTGTAGTTCAGATTCTGAAGTCAAAATTGTGAATCCACTAGCCAGTCGATAGACTCCTGGTTGAGGGATATCAGGCCTGAGTATCGTTTCGGGGCAGCATGGCGTGGACATTCCTCGATGATGGGGCGGGTTGTTTGGTCGGAGGCATCACAGTCGCACCTGGGGTTGTCAGTGTAACCGAACTTGTGTAGGTCATGTCGGAGGCATCCGTTTTTGGTATGCATATGGTTGAGGCGTACCTATTCATCCCAAGCCAGATCGAAGCCTGGAAGGGAGGGACGCACCAGGTGTTGCGATGTATTGGTGTAGGTAACCATTTTTAACGAAAATCAATTACGCACTTTTGTGCTCACACTACAACCTTCTGTTAATCATTCAACAATCTCATCTGACTCCTGGCCACAAAAATAACTTTTCTCTACGCCGATTGAACACCAATCCATGATATACTGTAGCCTAATAGATCTAAAAAAGATTTGTCTTGACAGGCATGCCTAAATGTACCATAATTTATATCAAATTAATCACTATTATATCATCCTCCTTCACAGATGTACCAACCTCACCAACCGATCTACATGTGAAAGAACTCGGCAGCGACTACGTCAACATAAAATGGTCGCCGCCAGAAGACGACGGTGGCGCAGAAATCATCGGCTACACGGTCGAAAAACGTGACGTTGGTCGAGGTACATGGACGCCGGTCATCCACACAAAGGCTAACGTCCTAGAGGGTACCATGAAGAACCTCTTGGAAGGCAGGACCTACCAGATCCGTGTCATGGCAGAAAACAAAGAAGGACTGAGTGAGCCAGCGAGGTTGGATGAGGATGTGGTGCCACAGCGCCCTATTGGTATGTTGTCATAGTTATAAATAAAATAATTATAAAGAAAAGCTGTGCATGTATATACCACACTTTCAGAATATGTTCATGTTGCCATGCAGGAATCTCGCTAATGCGGCTTTGCAAGCCCATGAAAAATCCCATAAATGGTTGCAACCGAAATGCCTGTCGATTGACAGGAACCGGACTGCTGACCACTACATACATCAACCCACAATCTCATGGGAATATATGATGACAGATTCGGGATATGATGGTCAGGGTTTCGTTTGTTGTCAAGGTACCTACTGCCTCCCTAGCTTAGGTACCTAATTCATGGCAAGCCTAGGAGATGGTCAAATTGTGAATTCCACAAAGAACAGACACCTCAACCAAAACATAATTGGTAATTGGCTCACCTAATATCTGTACCGATGCAGTAACGGCCATGAACTATACACTTTTACTACTTGGGATCATAGTGCATTTTATGCTCACTTGCATGGCCATGATGTAAGACTGACATTTGGTAGATTGAGAGATCTGAAAATGCTTTTTACTTTTACACAGAGGACAAGGGGCTGCTGCGTTACAATTCAAATGTATGCTTTTGCTCAATACTGATTCAATGGCGCAACTGCGTCACATTTTAGTGCAACAAGTTCCGGGTTCATTTCCTGATCAAAAGTGAAATGTTTACAGTATGTTCTCTGGCTTGACTTTGATGTGTTCTCCATTATTCACAAAACATCTTACACGAACCCCTCTGCTGACTAAGCTGTAAAAGTGATTATCAATCAATTTGTTATTAACTCTGCCAACAGGTGCACCTGCAACACCAGAATCAGGGGAAGTTTCCGCTATCAGCAGACTCTGCCACAATCAAGTGGAAACGCCTCAGAGACGACGGAGGTTCCCCAAATAACTGACCACATCTATTAAATCTGCCAACAGGTGCACCTGCAGCACCGGAATCAGTGGAAGTTTCCGCAGTCACCAAAGACTCGGCCACAATCAAGTGGAAAGCCCCCAGAGATGATGGAGGTTCCCCAATTACTGACTACCTCGTAGAGAAGCAGGAGGCTGGCAAAGACTGGACCAGAGTTGGGAAAACTCCCGGGGATGTCCGACAGATCGTTGCGAGTGATCTAGACGACGGGAAACTGTACCTATTCAGGGTGCGAGCAAGGAGCGAGGCGGGTGAAAGTAAACCCACTGAAAGCGTTAAACCAGTGACTCCTCGTAAACCCAAAGGTCGGTCATAACCTATATTGTAGCATTTATGACGCTATAAATAAATATTAAAGTAAATGAGTGTTACAAATGTATGAATTTCCAATGCTTCATGAATCTTTGTCATTTGTAATTTTTTATGTTCACAGGGAATTTATTTAGACACTTCTCGTTTTAAATAACATAGATGTCAAAATGTGTAACCAGTTAGCTCTCTATTCTTCTATTCTACTTGTGAAAGGAACGGCTCATTCCTGAAGTCCACTACTGTATGAGTGGAAACTTTCGTGGGGTGTTTAATTTCACAATCCAGGACTCATCATGAAATTTAAAACACTGCATATTTTGTATGAGGTAGGACCTGACGCGAAATAAAAAACTCGCAAAAATGGCAAGATGCACCAATTGTGAATTATTCGACCCACGAAATTAAATATCTAAAGTATAGACTATCTCCCATTTTCTATCACAATTACGTTAGATCCTTACAACATACTGACATTACCTTCCCTCCTCACAACACATCCACATCTGCTGTTTCTTTGCCAAGGCTTGTTTTGATCACTAACATAATCATATTAATAATGTCGGGCGTTTTAGTCGGCACTGACTACGATCCCTCAAGACTGAGACACATAACTGCATGCACGGTAGATCGACAGGGACATCTATATGCCATGGGTCAATCAAGCTATGAACAGTTACATTCTCAAGTGGCCGAAAGGAGTTGGTGGAGAAACTGGAGTAACGGAGAAGACCACCGGACATATTTTGTCATGTTGTATACAAAGGCAATAACATATTCTAAACACCCACAGAAAAACCCAGCGCGCCAGAAGGACCGATGATCATCTCAGACGTAACCGACGACAGTGTGACATTATCATGGAACCCTCCCGAATCAGATGGTGGATCACCTCTCACGAAATACATCATCGAGAAGTACGACAGCAAACGGTACAAGTGGGTACGTGCAGGAACTGTGAAGCCTAACATCCTCCAGTGTACTGTCGAGAACCTCATCGAAGGGATGACGTACTCGTTCAGAGTGTTTGCTGAAAATGATGTTGGTTTGAGCTCTGCTCTTGAAGGTGACCAAAGTGTTACACCTACTGCCCCGAGTGGTTAGTTAATGTTGGTAATATTGGGATTAGATGATTGATTGATTGATTGATTGATTGATCAATGGTGATTGATTGGTTGATTGATAGAGTGATTGAGCTCTGCTGTTGAAGGTGACGAAAGTGTCACATCTACTGCACCCAATGCATTGGTTAGTTCATGTAGACAATATTGAGATTAGGTGATTGATTGATCAATTGTGATTGATTGATTGATTGATTGTTTGGTTGATTGATTGATTGATTGATTGATTAGTTGATTGATTGATCAATTGTGATTGATTGATTGTGTGACAGACTGATTGCTTTGTTTGAGGTCTGTTCTTGAACGTGATAATGGTGTGACGCCTTAGCCACCCAGCACAGTGAATTAGTGGTTGCTTGATTGTTCGATTGACTGAGTGAATTAGTGGTTTGCTTGTGTAAGTTCTGAAAGAGTCATGAAAGTATGACTCGATGCACAAAGATGGGATATTCTTCATAATTATTATGGTTGCGCAGCATGCATGAGGTAGAGTAATGAATAATATTATGATTGCACCTACTGCCACCTAGCTTGATACCATCTGCCCAGCCCCGAATCTATCGCGAAAAAGACAGTGCGACTTCTGGTGTATGGTATTTTATTTTTATGATGCAGCTGCTATACTTGTCTCAGTTCTTCCGTATCATTACAGAATTAAATTTTGGAGCCAAACAGACAACATTGGTTGAACAATATTATGTTGTCTATCTGTCTTCCCAGGCATACGCACAGAAGGCTCAGTTGTCATGATCGTTCCAACTATTATGTACCTTTTAGTAATTTGACACTGTTGCCTGAGTGACCGAGTCGTCCTTTATAAGGACAGACTGCTTGGCCTAAGATAGAGCAGACCTAAAAAAGGTATTCTTGTCTATAAGTGGTTGAGGCTCAGCCGCTGAGGGGTTGATTGAGTGAAAAGAGTTTACGATTTAGAATGTAAAAAAAATGAATATGTTATCGAGTCATGTACCTAGCGTTGTCCTTAACCACATGTTTACCACTGTAACCCACAGGGCCACCATCTATCCCACTTGGACCAATCCGTAGCTTCGATCTCTCCGGCGACTCAGTCACCATCCAATGGTTGGCCCCGAAATCTGACGGAGGCTCGCCGATCACCAACTACGTCATCGAAAAGCGTGAAGGCGGTAAAACAACATGGTCACCGGTCGACACTACACAACCTGATGTGTTGAGGTATTCCGTTTCTTCGCTGTCCACGGGCCGTGATTATTTCATGCGGGTATTCGCGGAGAATGTGCACGGACTTAGTCCTCCACTGGTCATGGACATTCCTGTCACCCCCAAGAAAGGGTTTGGTAAGTGTATGATTTACTCGATAAAGTAAACTTGGAAATATATATGATAATAAAATTATGCTTTTGTCTATAAACAATTGTAGCACCGATTTCTCATCTGTGAGGTCCTGAGATTGAATCTTGCAAAGTTATAATTTTTTAGGCTCTCTACTCTACCCACAAAATGAACAAACATGATTTGCTGGTATATAAATGCACATATTTTTTAAGTAAAGTTTCATGTGTAAAAAGGTACACTGTAGTAATATTATATTTATATACTACTCAAATTTAATTAAGGATTGTTTTTCTTATTATTACAGTGTAAAAATATCCTTAATTAAGTTTGAGTAGTATAATTATCTTCTACATGTAGGCCTACTGGGTTGCATGTTTTTTGACTGTGGGCAGATAGCACATTCTGAAAGTGATTTAGAAACCAGACGGCAGCATACTCAGTTCACACAGCCGTAAACGGGTACTATTGACAGTTCCCATGAGAATTTGATTGTGGAAAGTGTGTGATGTAACTTTGACACTTTATTAAGGGCATATCACCGAAATGGCTGGTTTGCCCATACATACTTTTCCATGTTTGATACACAGTGATTGCAAAAAGATTGTATAGACATACTATAGGCTATACCTTACTTTAGCTTACACTAAACACCATCCAACTTCACTTAACTTTAAAAGGAGTGGACAAGTCATCCGTAGGTTATCATATTAAATTTCGCTGAAAAAAATCAGCCTCCGATTGGATCCGAACCCGCGACCTTCCGTTTGACGCAAAGATGCTCTACCAACTGAGCTACGGAGGCCTGACTTCAGTGAAATCGGCGTTTACATATTTTACAGCCAATTGTGTAACACACACCAAGACGACACTAACAAGTGTCTTTGACGAGGAGGTGGATATATGTTTAATAGGCTATATTACGACGTATGAAACATTGAATATAAGGAGGTAGTAAGCCATATATTGCTTAATATGATTTTTTCCGCGAAATTTAATCTGATTAATTATCATAACCTATATGGCTTACTACCTCCTTATATTCCGTAGGTTATGGTGGCAACTGAAGCTGATTTTCACCTTTTGCATCCACTGTAAAATCTCTCAATTTATGTACGTTTCTCTGTATTTTATGGTTTATACGAACCCACAGAAGTGCCGTCAGCTCCGAGAGACTTCAAGATCTCAGAAATAAGTCAGAAATCCATCACACTCGCGTGGGATGCTCCGAAACATGACGGTGGAACCGACATCAGCGGATACGTCGTGGAAAAATGCGCGCCGGACGGTGACACGTGGGAGAGAATTGCTAGGACACCACCAAAAGTGCTGACTCATTTTGTCCCTGACCTTCGAGAGGGAGTCAAGCTCACTTTCCGGGTATCTGCTGTCAACAAAGTGGGTCAAGGTCAACCAGCTGACTTGGGAGAACCAATCATCTTCCTTGGAAAGAAAGGTAGGATAAATATTTTTTTTGTATATAATTCATTTGAGAAGTCGTTGCAATGTCATCAGATTTATAGTCTCTGTGATTTAAATGTACAGTAGATGTTGTTGTATTACGCCTGTGTGCAACTGTGCATTCAATATGTTTGTTTAATTCTGATACTACTCACAGACCCCAGTCTTCCGTTACTGGCTATTCTGAGAGGTTCGGTACTTTGTTTATAATGTACCAGAACTCCTGAAGAACATCCAGGTAGGCTGAGTTGGGGAACTATTTGTCTCTCTCTCATGGTAACTGTCTAGCCACGATGAAGAATCACGCGCTACTAGCTGCTTTATCGAGTGGTATGTTTATATGCCTAGCAACGATGGTGATTCGTTACTGGCTAATTCATCGAGCAGTTCATATTCAGTTTGTTTATGATGTACAGGCGTACCAAGACCTCCAGAGAACATCCAATGGTGAACTCTCTGTGTCTCTCTCGTGGGAACTACCTAGCTATGATGGAGACTCGCCCGTTACTGGCTACTTCATCGAGCGGTTCATATTTTGTTTGTTTTATGATGTACAGGAGTACCAGGAGCCCCAGAGAACATCGAATGGTGAACTCTCTGTGTCTCTCTCGTGGGAACCACCTAGTTATGACGGAGACCTACCCATTACTGGCTACTTCATTGGGAGTTCATAATTTGTTTATTGTGAACAGGTGTACCAGGAGCCACGGAGATCATCCAAGTTACTTCAATTGGTGAACTCTCTGTGTCTCTCTCTTGGGAACCACCTAGTTACGCCTGAGACCCACCAGTTACTGGCTACTTCATTGAGTGGTTCACAATTGTCTTTGTTCAGGTGTACCAGGACCTCCGGACAACATCCAAGTTACCTCTGTTGGTGAACTCTCTGTGTCTCTCTCGTGGGAACCACCTAGCTACGATGGAGACTTGTCCGTTACTGGCTACTTCATTGAGCGATTCAGTATTTTGTTTGTTTATGATGTACAGGTGTACCAGGAGTCCCGGAGAACATCCAAGTTACCTCCATTGGTGAACTATCTGTGTCTCTCTCGTGGGAACCACCTAGCTACGATGGAGACTCACCCGTTACTGGCTACTTCATCGAACGGTTCAGTATGCTGGGGAACACCTGGATCACTGCAAACAAGGATCAGGTGGGTTTTATCGTGTCATAGTTTTCTATGGCAGCATTATACACTTTATCGTGATAATTGGTACTGTCAATAACAGATACTGTATCATTACCTAATAATGCCATCACCACCCTAGATCAAGGAGGCAAGCACATGGAAACGGAAGGGATGATGTAACAAACTTTCGTTATCTTTGTGACATCATTAGTGTATGTGCAGGTGCAGAGAGTAGCTCAATGAGCAGACTGTAGAATTTGATATGTTTTGTGTAGAAGAAATTTTGAGAGCTACTTCCTATGATGTCAACTATGCTGAGAACATTCAGGTGGATATATGTGCAATGTTATGATTATGGATTGCATGAATTCAGGAAGGGTTCAGGCTAGGCTAGGTTCAGTCTACGTGATATTACGAACATTATTGAGAAGCAGACTAAGATGGTTTGACCACAGACAAAATTGGACTAGGAGAGTCGTTGCCATTCGTTCGGTGTGTCTGAGAACAGGTATAAAGGGCTAAAGGCCCAGGATCAAGCGCCGAGCGGTGAGATCAGACTGGCAGACTACATACATGACAGACAAAAGATGTCCGCACTACATAGCTTGTCATTCCCATGATGGACACCACATCCTTTAGAAATTAAACCGGTAGACATAGACATTAGACAATATTCCCTCCATTTGCTATAATGTACCTTACCTGTCATCATGGATTTGAGCGCTCTTTTTCAAGATTGCACTCTAAAAGACAATGTAGGTATAGCAATACTTTCAAAAGCAAAATTGATCCCTGTCCAATGATACCTCACTAAATCTAAATGTTATTCAATTTGATGTCTACCTAACAGATCACGCAGCTGGTATACACAGTAACGAACCTACACGAAGATGCACAGTATCTGTTCAGGGTTCGTGCAGCAAACAAAGTTGGACCCGGAGAACCATCTAGTCCATCTGAACCGGTCATCTTCAAAAGCAAATCCGGTAAGTTTGATTCTCGAGTGGTTTCGGTGGCCAAGTGAGCGCTGCCATCGATAACAATCACACATAGCATCGTGGGTTAGATTTTAAAATATGTTCCTATTCAATAGTACATGGCCATTTTGTCGCCAAAAAATAATAGCGAAGAAACCAACCAATAAATCATGACGTCTTTTAAACTCTTTTCATGTTAAATGTGATTTCGGGTATGAATGAAGAACCAAACCGTTATCACGTGCAAAGGAATTTAATGAGCGCTTAATCAAAGCCTAACCACTAAAAGACGTCATGTTTCCTTGGCTGGTTTCTTCGAATTCGTCGTATTATTCCCGGGGAGACCAAATGGCCATGTACTATTTTAAAATAAAATTACCATAATAGACCATAATATTATCTAGAGCGGTAAACTCTTGTTCATTATTATTTTCATATTTTTCAGATTATTTTGGCATTAAAAGTGCGCTGTTATGCTAAATTTTTACCTCTCTGTATTGTATTTTTCTAAAATGGCCTAAATGGGAAAAATGACACAATGATTTTACAGATGTGGAGAGCCCGAAGTTTGTGGAACCGCTCACGGACCAAGCAGTGATTTTGGGCGAGAAAGCTGAGTTCAGATGTCGCGCCACTGGTGTACCAGCACCTGATGTCACCTGGTTAGTGTCAATTACCATAAACATAGCCTAATACCGTATATTACCACTTAAAGTGACAGTGCTATAGGCTAGATTTAAACCTTGCATGTGCTTTGGTGGTATTTATAGGAGTTGATATGCCCCTATAAGTTGCGCAGTCTAATGGCTAGTATTCCAGTAATTTCCACTTGTGTAATACTAATATCTCAGGTGAGCGATCGCAACTGAGCCCACCAACACTCATATTTTGGTTTAAGCTCAAATGTGACCAAAAAAAACTCTAGTGAACGTCGTAGAACCTCATACTGTAATATGGCTTATTGTACTGTATGCCGCATATATTTTACTAGGAAAGTTGTACACAAAAATCGCGACTATATTTAGATATATTTGAAGAAAAAAATATAATGTGCACATTCGGCGCATGTACTGTATACACCATTAGTAGGCAACACACTATTCTATTTCAATCGCGAAGTGAGCTGAAAATACGCCGCCATTTTCTTTTTCCTAAACATGCAACTCACAGCTCCGTAGCATACTTTCTACAAAGGGTTATTTTAAACGGTTGCTACATTGCCATCATTGTTTCCTGCATAGGAAATTGTAGATAAAACATAAACAAAATATATCCAGAGAATATCCTAGTTTAAAAATCTACAAATTATGAATATTTCTCATTCCCAGGTACCGAAACTACAAGGAAGTGTTTGAAGGACGAAAGCATTCCGTGCTGCAGGATGGTGACGTGTATACGTTGGTGATAAAGAGTGTCGAAACAAAGGATCTCGGTGATGTCGAATGTCAGGCTAAGAACAGAGTAGGATTGGCTTCTACGCGAGCTAATCTTGATATATTTGGTGGGTGATATACATATTTAGTGATTTAGTAATTAGTGATATGTTTCATTATATCAGTGCTGTCAAATGTCAGGCTAAGGACATAGTAGATCCTGTGGTTGGCGTCAACGAGCTAATATTGATATATAGTGTGATGATTTGTGGGAATATATCTATGATGTCAGGCTAAGAACAGAGTATAATTATTGGCTTCATGGCAATATGTCAGTGATGTCTCAACCTCAGCTCACCCTAGAAGAATTTGTTGGTATGGCCATGCGACCCTTTGTTTTACCAACACTAGTACTAAGACCTGATCTAACACACTCTTCTAATCACAAGAACGTGAAAAATATTGATTATCAGTGCAGTTGTGACAGCACATAACCCTGCCTCACACCACTCTCTCTACAGAGAACTTCTCTATACCGAGAACCACTCACTGAGATTGTCTTTAGACCATATGGACCTGCGGGACATATCCTTCTGTATCACAGCCCTTCAATTTCACCCAAAGACCGTTTCACAGATATGAACTCACAGTAGCACACTTTTTCGAAATTGACAAGCATCAACTAGTATAAAACCTATTCAGAATGGTTGGCTTTCACTATCCATACCATTCATTATGCGTTAAAAATGTAAAGCATTTTTTTTGCATTTTTATCAATATACATAATTTTGTAGTCTATTAATGTCACAAGAATGCAGTTTTTGTAGATACAACTATTTGACATCTTGTCGACAATACTAAATATTCACTGATATAATTATTACGACACAGCGCCACCGAAGATTACAGTGCCCGAGAAGTACGAAGAAACCCTGCCCTTCTTCCGTGGTGATTCCATCAAACTGCGAGTGTCGATCTCTGGCCGCCCCGATCCGGACGCTTCCTGGTCTCTTGACGGAGAAATCTTGGAGGATGGGCCGGATTACGAGTGCAAGACCACGTCACGACAATCTACCCTGATCGTGCCGAACGTTGACAAACATGACGGCGGTGATTACACGCTGAAAGTGTGGAACGCGTATGGGGACGATGAGATGACAGTGAAGATCATTATTGTTGGTGAGTCATGCAATTCGGTGTTGTAAAATATTTGTTAATCATTTACACAAAATGTCAAGGAAGCTTTGCTAGGGCAGGAATCATCATAATAATTCACCTGCGTAATTAAAGGTAAACATAAGGGCACAAAATTTTAGGGTGAAATACAAGGACGACATAATATTCAGTATAACATACCTACCTTCCTCCGACCAATCGCGGCCGTCTAAACACCCCACGTGACCGTTACATAGATGTACTTATTGCACGTTCGTTATTGCACGATCGTTATTACACGATCGTTATGTCATGGCAGCCTCGTTCTGAAACATCTAGGTCAAATCTTTGGTCAGAATTTTTGCAACTTGAAGCGTGCAACACGAAGACATGTTGATGAAATTGTTGATGTCAGGGGTACAATAACACAATAACACGATGACTTTGCAAAGTCTTTATTATAAACGACCAACTGTATCCAAATAGACGGCGATTTAAATTCCACAAATTCAGTGAAATTTGTCGTCTGCTACATTCTCGGGTGACATTTCCGATGGAATGACGACAGATATCAAATCCTCGATCTCCACGCAGGTGCCTCTGTATGCTATTTCAATGCATTTGCAAGGACCTGCGTCAGTGACTGAGTCGCGTTGCGATGGTATGATGCCAATATGTTATAAATAGGTCAAACGTAATAAGTACTTTTGCCCAACCCCCACTCGTGAAATAAAACTCCATATGTCGCGAAAAATTGTTACATAACCTATTATTATTAATTAATCAACGTAACGACATCACATAATTATATAATGTTATGTTTAGGTTTGTTTATGGGTCTCCTTCTCACTAATCAGGTGGCTTATTCAATGACGTTCAAATCCTGCAATGACATTTTTCTGGGCTCTGAAACCTGCATTTGAGTCTTGAGAGTAGCAGTATATAAATGCACAAATAATTTATTTAATTTATCATTTGACACAAGTGCCAACATTAACTTACCCTGGTAGCCAGCGGAAGCATTGCTGTCTTATTTATTACCAACTTCATGCTTGGCATTGCATGAGTTACGGGTACACACTCTCGATATTGCCGCCTATAGCAATGTGACTGCACACTAGACAGGCATGCATAACGCCACACACACATGCCTAACAGGCTGCCTAGCAATGAGTGACAGCGCACTAGACAGGCATGCATAACGCCACACACACACATGCCTAACAGGCTGCCTAGCAATGAGTGACGATACTCCAGACATGCATGCATAACGCCACACACACATGCCTAACAGGCTGCCTAGCAATGAGTAACGACACACCAGACATGCATGCATAACGCCAGACACACACATGCCTAACAGGCTGCCTATCAATGAGTGACGGCACTAGACATGCATGCATAACGCCACACACACATGCCTAACAGGCCGCCTTTAGCAATGAGTGACGGCACTCTAGACAGGCATGCATAATGCCACACACACATGCCTAACAGGCTGCCTAGCAATGAGTGACGGCACACTAGACAGGTATACATAACGACAGACACACACATGCCTAACAGGCTGCCTAGCAATAGTGACGGACACTAGACATGCATGCGTGACGCCAGACACACATGCCTAACAGGCTGCCTAGCAATAGTGACGGCACTCCAGACATGCATGCATAACGACAGACACACATGCCTAACGGTATTGCCTCATATCACTAATTTATTGATGCATTTCGCCTCCCTTTACCTACGCCATGGGGCGCCATGCTAGCGCCGTATTTACATAAACGCTGTTTAATTGTTGTCTAAATGTAATTCGTATTAGTTATACCGCATGAACGTAGTAACTAATTATAACAAAATATTAACTCTTTGATTGCCAACTGATGTATTGCTAGGTCACGAAATAAGCAGTATAGCAGAGCAGTCTGAGATTCAATCCAATTTTTTTGTTGCTTTTCAATTTTGGTCAAGAACCATGTAAACTGCTACTTCAAACACTGTATATGGCATATGAAATTTACCGGCAGTCGGGCTTAATAATGTGAGACTAAAAGGATGTGGTCAATCGGAAAACCATCATCCAGATCTTTGTATATTATACAATATATACAATACAGCATGTCATTGTTAGCCTCTATTCACGGTCTAAAAGCTTTACTTGTCCTTTTTTTGTAGAAAAATGTACACAGCCCTTCTCGTATTGACTTCATAGAGTCGCCCTTGTAGGCATCGCCAAACATGGCTTTTGACGTGGCCTACCATCACATATCTCAGACTTACATTAACAGGTTTTTTACGCTCGTATATCTTCCTGTTATAATTATTTACGCTATATATTTATGACTTCCGTTTGCGCAATCTATTAATTTCTTCATTGGATTATTATATAGGCTAAATGCCACATTGATCGTTAACTATGGTGAGAATTGGTGTGTTTGTGTCTGTGTGTACTGTGGGACTGTGGGTGATGATAATTTACAGCCAGTCGAGGTTTTGTATTCTGCATAGTACCTACCCATGTATGGTACCTATTTTTCGGATGTATGATTTATCACATTTATTACATGGAATTTTTGGTCATGAGTCTGTCATTGGGCGTAGAGGAGATCTCGACTTCGGTGCCTGGGACACGTGCTTCGGATGAGTGATGAACGCATACCCAGACGTATCCTGGAGTGGATCCCAGCGGGCACCCACCCCCGGAGTCCCCCTTGAACCAGATGGGCGGATGTGACTCTTGGGGATCTGCGGTATTGTGGAATCCATTCTATGGAGGAAGCAGTCCAAAGAGTCCAGATCGGGCAACTTGGCGGGCCTTCGTCTGTCTAAAAGGATTTTACGCTGATATTATGTTCTGATAGAGATATTGTACGCAATCTATTTATGACTTCACATGACCTATTAATTTTGTGTTCTGTATTGTGTTGTGCAATGTGTGTGTATAATCTGTTTGTTGAGTAGTTTCGTGAATGCCGCGCCACATTGCCACGTTACCTGCTCCGACAATCAATGTTGTAGGTGTGGGAGTGTATGTGGGTGACGTTAATTAACACCCAGGGATTTTTATTCTGTATAGGCAGTGACCCATGTAAGAAACTGTGCCATGATGTGTGAGGATCAAATGTCGGTATTTAAGGTTATGTTTTAGCATTTGGTTACCTAGTGAATAAATCACGGATTTCAAACAAGCATGCACTTCTTGCGTATATCTTTATGCATTTTCAGCAATCAATCACATTCTAGATCCACAAAATACACACCAATGTCTTTTTCACAAAATGCAGCGTTTAACATGAATCATCAGTGATATATGGTCTACTATCACCCATTTAAGGCTATTTTAGACATCCATTAGCGTGTCTTTTTACGCTCGTATATTTTCTGGTTGTAATTATTTACGCAATCTTTTTACGACTCCATTTGAAATTTCTGTATTGATCGATGTTGTGGGAGTGTGTAGTGTGGGTGATGATAATTACCACCCAGACGAGGTTTTTTATCGGTAATGTGGATACATGCATGACCCATGTGTCATAAAGTGTGTCTGGATTAGATGTCGGTGTTTAAAGGTTATGTTTTAGCATTTTTTTCCAAGGGAATAAACCACGCAGATATTATATAATATTTCAAGCAAAATGTGTGTGTGTATGTGTAGAATGTGGATCGAGTGTTTAGCAGCATTGCCGTAATCATATACGGAATTAAGAGTACAAAAACATGATACAACAAAGTAAAATGTGGATCAAGTATTTAACAGAGATGATATAATCATCAAGGGAATTAAGAGTACAGAAACATTTACAAACACTTACTGTAATATCAGAGCATCCTTTTAGTGCAAAATGAATGTAGTGATATTTGATACTCAATAGTCAGATCATGTTTGTGAGTCACGCTGGACAGTCAGGAACGATAGTCATGCTGGATATTAGTTTATGGGTGCACTATATACATAGTTTGAGCTCCAACGTATTAGTTCGTGGCACCTACTCAAAACAGGGATTTTTTCTGGCCTTTGCACCGGTATTTTAATTTTGTACACGTGGATAGGTGTGAAAGTGGGCCTACGTTACATAAATGCGTCCTCAGATAGCAAAGTCTGTAAGATAGTTCTTATGCAATACCTTCATGCCAGTGAGTCTGCGACAAACCTAAAAACAAACTGTGATCTGTTTACAAGCATTTGGCGTGAAAATTCATTTGTTTTTTATATGTCTTACTTTGATAACGATGATCTTTCTTTGTCCAACAGGAAGGGGAGCTACAGCAAGCCCTAGAACAGATAACATTGCTGACCGTACAGACTGCCGACCTACAGCAACAGTGTCACAGGCTAGCACAGGTAAGACTATACAGTATAGGTATCTATGCATGTATACCACTGAAACTTAATTAATGATTAATCGGATTAAATTTCGCAGAAAAAAATTGGTGTCTCCGATGGGATCTGAACCCGCAACCTACTGTTTCCCGGACAGATCCTCTACCAACTGAGCTACGGAGCTACGGAGACACACCTTCTATTTAATTAAGGATATATTATAAAGCAATATGTAGAAAAACGATCCTTAATTAAGTTTGAGTAGTATATATGTACATTGTACAACATAGGACAAGTCGGGAGTGACTTGGCATCCACAGACCTGAGAAGTTATGGTTGTGAAAAAAACCCTGCTCCCTTCTGTGTACAATAAGCCATAGTTTGTATATGGGTAGTTTGGGTACATAATGACCACATTATTAAAGGGGCACTAAAGGCAAATAGTATCTTTTGAGGGATGATAGGGATGGTATTGAAAGTCAAATTAAGCCTA
>WNLI01040008.1:0-11448 GCA_025802215.1 Wirenia argentea
TATACAACATATATACAACATATATACAACATATATACAACATATATACAACATATATACAACATATATACAACATAATATACAACATAATATACAACATAATATACAACATATATACAACATATATACAACATATATACAACATGTATACAACATATATACAACATTATATACAACATATATACAGACTCTCATAACATATACGGTACATATATGAATAGACATGAAGTTAAATGTAAGTATACTGTACTTACTGTATGTTCGCATATAATACAAATTTGACAGAAGACGTCCTAGCCTTATACACGACAGTAGGGCCTATACAGTATTTCCGATAGACGTTCACCGAGTGCATGTGTAGGATCGTGCCAATTAACATGGACTCGTATAGTGAGTTCAATAATGATCGATTGATTGTTTCCAATATTTGATTTATGATTGCGAATGGTTCTTGACATCAGTACTGATAATGATATATCATAATTGTACCGAATAGATTATCGTTATAAAACTCATGGCGCAAATGTAACGCGTTGGTCTCCCGGGATGCCGAGCCCGGGATCGATTACTTGGTCAGGACAGTGTTCTCCGCGGTGTCCATAAGCAAGGCATCTCACGTGACCGCATCTGTTGATCCAGGTGTATGAGTGGGTACCGATTGTGCATAGTATCCTTAGATGGAATAAACATTTTTGGGGGAGTAATGCTGTATGATAATGGAAATGGTATACGCTGACGCGACCTACCAGCGTATTCGTCCTAGCACAGTCACTATTGTAATATTATACCAGATATGGTGATCTCAAAAAATGACGCTTTTTAAGCTTAAACATACATTTTGTTTGACCTAACGAAAAAATCTAAGCAGACAACGTAAAGGACATTAAACCGCATAAACTTGTATGTAGTTGTGTGTTACAATTTGTGATCGACGTCGCTGGCATGCAGATAAACTGATCGCGATCATAATGATCATTGTCGACATTCGTAGGTTCATTTCCTGAACGATTTTTACACATATACATTTAAATGGGGTAGACTTTGCGCCATGTACCAGCCGCGTGAACTTGTCGGAAGTACAGTACCTAACCTGCAACCTGGACATGTTGTCACGAGTGTGGTTTAGATTGTACTGTATGTAGGGCAGGCCTATAGTGGCATTGGTCCCCTATAGCACTGCGAACCTAGATTCAGAATCCATTTAATTGACCACTTCGGATGCCAAGATAGTTGTACTTTTTTATGGGCAAGGTATTTCTTTATCACGAACCAATATGACACAGTTTTTTTCACAAATATATTAATTAGCTGCTCACATGTAAAAATGCAACTGCATGTAAATTGTATAATTGTACATTGTAGTCTGCGTAAGCATAATAATCTGATGCGTATTTAATTGCAAATTTAGTAGTATACGGCGTATTGATAATGATCGCCATGTATAGACAACTAAACATTATACCTAGACCGCATATGAGTAGGGTGATAAATCGTGTAGACATAATGGTATTATTATACAATGCAATAATACATTACGAAAATGTTAAACCAAGGAAAATTGATTGTGAACATCGCCTCTTATGACAACTATAACAGGTCGATAGCAATAATTTAGATATCAATTCCCACCTACCTATATATCAAACCATTCATCGTTATATATCGAGTACAAAACTTAAAGTTCGATTTACACATTATAACGTTCAGTAACTAATGATGTATAGCCAATGCAACATTTACAGTAGTATATGTGCTGTATTGCAGTATATTTTATTGAGCAGACAATGATCTTCCTTGAATAAATGTGTTTACCATAATTATGTAGCTATACGAAAAGTCCGTCTGCACTGAAATTTGGTCTACTTTCAGTCTACCTGGAATGTGTCATTGAACACGTGACGTCAATCACCAACAATTTCACTATCATGCTTTCAGGTGTATCCCATTGTAATAACTTACTAGTTCTCATTAAGATAATAATGGGGAAAGTAGCGCAGTGGTAGAGTACTCGCCTAGAATCTCGGTTTCAAGAGTGGCATTTTCCTGTGTTTCCGTACCTAATTCTCTTGGGCAAGGAACTTACCCCTACTTACATCCACTAGTGAATACAGTGGTTAAATTGAGCATCTAGGACTGGGTAGAGTTCGTATGGGAATTCTGCTGGCTTCGAGTCATGGAAGATGCAAATATCCTACCCACGTTCGGTGGTTTTCTTCGGGTTCTCCACCGTGATAACATCTAACTTTCGGTCATACCGGTACGTAGGTTCCATTGCGAGCCACAATGTCATGCAGTCTCATCGGGGTAGCACTCCTTTGAAATGAGTCGGACTTACACATGCCACACTATAAGATATGGTCGCTCGTATTCCATTAAAGAATACACATGTTGTCATCCACAGTCTACACCTTCAACGCACAATGTAGACCAGCACTTAACACTTATTATTTAATATTGAACTAACTTTTATGATTATCGATGTCGTCATAAATAACAATGTACGATTCGTAATACCCATCGGCCATCACACAGGCCGAATCGTCACATCAATTGCTCGATTTTCGTCACTGATACGCATCAGTGGCTAAAATTTGTTTGAAATTTTAGTGGATTGCACCAGCGAATTGTACTGGGTTTGGTACACACGTTAAACAAGGAAAATATACGAGCTGATATTATATTGAATTTTATGATGACTATAAATAATGATGTATATGTCTAATATTATACTTGATTTGGTCCAGTGTCTATTCAATTTAAAGTCGTTTCATGGTTTAGTAGTATACAGTTAGTTATTATATATATGAGTATACATGGTTATTTTCGCATTACCTATACTTATTTTGTATTGAGAGTTAATTGTAGATATATGATTATACGGTATGTCTGAAAATAGGACCTGGTGTATATATTATGTGTACGTGTACAATATAAAATGAAAAACACTGTATTCCTATGTAGTGTAGTAGTCAAATAGGTAATTTAAGTGTTGTATTGTAAATTTCAATAATTTCGGTAAATTTCTATATTAACACGTATCATGTTGTTCCAATACCAGCAATCTGCACCTTAGATGGTTAATTGTGCAGTTGTGCAATTAATGTTATTATGTACGGTATGTAGGTCAATTATGAGGATTTTTAAATTTAAGAAGAACTCACAGAAGAGGTAGCATTATTTAATTTAATTTTATTTTATTATCTCATAGAATGTATTGTAACAAAAACACATTTCTAAAGAGAAAGATATGTACATACAATAAAACAATAGACGTAGGTGAGTAACATAACTGTACAAATATATACCCATCCTTCTTCCACACCCACACATATTATATAATACGACAGTTAGAACAAGTATTTGTAATACATATCCAAATATCGAACAAATACACACAGTACATATAATTTGTTAATCATACGCTATACTTTTTTGTTCCTTGTCTGTTATAGTCATTATGTATGCATAGCGTCATGATAGTTTGTGTTTATAAATATTTGTTTGGCCGCTTACAGTTCACTGCATTCTGAAAAGTAACACACGTGTCATACTGATTATCGTGACAAAATTAATAGCCTACTGCACTAACACAAAAATATTATCCCACAAAGAAAAAGCTAATCATCTGATTTTTTAAACGTCTTTATTGAGTAAAAATTATTCGAAATACAGTATATGAAAACTACAAAGTTCATATTGATCAACTCTCTGTTATCGTATTTTGTGATACTCATGTACTAATTAATGTATGGCAGTGTGGATCATAATATTATATCAGCTGTACCTGATAACACCCCATCTCTCAGATTCAGTCACCATAACTGACTTCATCCACAGGCAAGCAGCGGCTGCTACACGTGCGACCAACCAAACAACCGAATGCAGCCACCAATCGTTACTAGTTCATTCATCGATCGCTGTTGCTGGCCAATTGCAAGCGAGTATCGATCGGTGTGATGTACATGTGTGACCAATGGGCTGCCAATACGTTGACAGTGTTGTAGCAAATCTAATATAACATCTACTTCTGGCTTTCAAAGTCCGTAGTGGTGTAGTGGATAGAGCGCCACCCTTTCAATCGAGAGGCGAGGGTTCGAGGCCTTTGCTTTCCATCCGCATTTGAGACACCTGTACATCGCAACGTGGACAGACGTGAAACTGCGGTATACCAAATGCACATATTTTTACGTGCGTATGCAATTGTATATACAAGCCGCTTCGGAGCACGCAAGCTACGAATACACGTAACACGGTGACAGACGCAGATTCTTGCACATTCCCTTTAATCTTTGTAGTGATACATACTAGTGGTGAACCATGAACTTATACTCTACGTTTTTGTTGTGACAGGGAGGAGGTTCGGACTGTGAATATAATCGTGGCAGAGGATACTGGAGTGGACTGTCTCGTCGTCGACAGAGAGTGAGTACCTCATATTGTACAATGTGTGTTTCACTACCAAAAAGTATTTTCTTGTGTATTTTCGAGAACACTAGAACTAGGGAATAGGCTAAGTATAAAAAAAATCGTCTATTGAGAAAGTTAATGTTTCTTGTTTTACGAATTTTTATTTCTTAAAGTAAGAAAATTATTGTTGCCAGTGTACGCCAATAGTATACTATAATTTAATCTCATCTATTAATGCCATCTATGGTGCGCTATGACCAATATCGCGTTAAAAAGTCACTTCAATACGTTTTGCACGTCATGACTAAAATGTACTATTAGGTATATTATTTAAGGTATGTGAATGTATGGTGGTATCAAATTAATGTCAATGACCTGTTTCCCATACCTAGTTTAAAATGGCTAATTTCTAAACATTGTCGGACATCATGACTTGACATATCCAGTGAGGCATGACGTCCTTTTATTTTTACTCTACGTTCTACCGCGGTGTATAGCTCATCTGTATAGGTTTAATGGGTTATTCACGTATGATTTTCTATTTCAAATACTGTATATTATCAAAACTTAGTTATATTAATTTTCTCACACCAGACACAACATAGCTTCATGACTATAAATATGAGACTTGAATGTTTGTTGTTGAAACCTTTGAATAGTTTTATGTCTGTCACATATACATCTGAAACTGGACATGGACTAAACCTTTCTTACCAATATAATAGTTTATGTTTTGACTGTGTCAGCTTTGATCCCCATGGCAAGTACATTTGATTCGCGGAACGCAACCACATCTGATAATGATCTGGTCGGAACCACAGTTACCACACCCTCTCCATATAGATTAGAATATTATACGAAATAGTTCGTGTATATAGTTAAACTGCAAACCTTCTATTTACGAAAACTGTAGTCCATATACATATATTGCAGCCAAACTACAGCATTTATAGTCAAATACCGACATAATACTATTGTTATTATAATCATCTTCCTTGTTCATACGAAACTCTTTCTTTCTTTCTTTCAAAAACTAGTTGACCAAGTGTCTAGGGCAACTTATGATATTGATCAAATTTAACGATTTGTTTTACCACGTAGTATATATAATATTTACATAATACACATCAAAGCAAGTTTAGCCTACATTATAGGATTGTAGATTTTTTCCATTCCAGTGCACTCCACCATAACGTACATTTTAAGACACTTCTGCAATATTATAACTGTAACCGTTCACCCCAGAGCATACGTACAGCTGATCCGCGATGTGGACGGAACCAAGAAGGACAGGACGAAGGTTGACCTACTTTTGCGGCCGATCGACGAGAACGACGCACGAGAAAGAAGGGAATCTGAGGTGCGATTCCAGAAACTCAAACTGTCGGATCTGAACATTATCAGTACTCTGGGAGTCGGTGGCTTCGGACGCGTCGAATTAGTGAGTATAGGCTACATCATATACACGCATATATTTCCCTTAATAATTTTGGTATGGAGTAACCTAGTACTGTAACTGGGTCTTTGTTAAGGTTATCGCACTCATATATTAATTTAGTGACTATTTTTTGCAAATGTATGCAAATTCAAACAGTGTGAACTATGTAAGATATACTGTACAGTGTACATACACGATTGATTGTTTATACAAAATAATGATGATGTGTAGGCCTACTATCCAGTATCCATGCTATAGAGTAGCCTATATAATTATGTGATTGTTTTGCAAAAGTATGAAAACAGTAACAACTGTATAATATATATGCACACACCACAGTGTGGTAATAATAAATGCGATGATAACACTTTATTATAAAAGTGCATGTAAACACTACACTGGGCTATGGGCTAACGGGCATACGTATACGTCTAAAATACTATAATATATTATGCATACGTACGGTACACAAATATAAATGAACATTTGTTCAGTCAATCTGGATGTGATTACCACTTGACCATACTAATTGTACTATTACTCGCTGCTGTAGCCTGTGATGCTGTTTTACATACGTACACACCTGTACGGCGAGGTTAAGTAATCAACTGTGTTCCAATTAACGAGACGAAATGGGTGTATTCGTGGTACATCGCTTAGCTATTTCGGAATCTAGTCTACCTATATACCAATTACTATAGACGAGGAAAATCGGGACCATTGTGGGATTTCTGATGGATTTATCGTGTCTGAAATTACCAAATTATGTCCGTCCAAAGTAACTTCACATGGAAACACAAATGATAGCATTGTGCATGCCGTTTTTCCACGGAGAAACCCACCATATCGGTTGATTTTCCTCTTCACACTGCTGTGATCTGTTTGTATTATTAGCATAATAACACAGATTATTTAGTGGCATAGAGAATACCACACACACAGGCTCACTCATAGCCAGAACAACCAACAATTTACCGTGCTGTAATTCATACGTCAAAATCGTCGAATGATGAACATTGTAACGCATTTCACACATATTTTGGTGGTGGGTTTTTTGATAGGAAAATTCTTCTTTCTGTCTTGTTTGTTTTGATTTGTGCACATAATATGTCATAATCTAGTTTATGCCCAAGGTGAGTCGTGTTGGACCAAATCACCATGTCTCAAATAACCGAAGACTCGAATGATTATAAATATTCAGAATATAAATGGGAAATTAGAACTTAGCCTTGGGGAGGGGGATAGTCGCGGGAACAACTTTTCCCACTGACACTCACTACGCCTCGTAGTCGTCACGGTTGAGTAGTACTGTATGTAGTTCGGTTATGTCAAACAAACACAGAGTGTCGGCGCACAAAATCATCGGTGTACTTACCAACAAGAAAACTACACCATTATGCATATAAAAATAAATCTACATAAATATGTGCATATATATGCCGCACTTTCAGCATCTATCCACGTTGCCATGTAGGAATCTTGCAAATGTGGGTTTGCGAGCCCGGTAAAAATCCCAGGAATGGTCACAGCCTAGGCGCGAACCCGCAGCCGAAGTTCCCGTCGATTGGCAGGTACCGGCGTGCTAACCACTACACCATGAGCCCATATTGTATACGTACGATGTACATGTCTTTACATATAATGTATTTCTCCAGGTACAAATCAACACGGATAACAACCGGACATACGCCCTAAAAGTTCTGCGAAAACATCACATAGTCGAAACGCGGCAACAGGAACATATCATGAACGAGAAGAACATAATGATGAACTCACACTCCGACTTTATCGTCAGGTAATACACAGTTACAGTTAATTAACAGTTAAAGGAAACAGAACCATATATAGAAAATGTTCATAAAAACGAAGTGCGACATTTGACCTCACGATCCGCCAAATGTCGGTCTTACATCATGACCGTGTGAGGGTAGACATGAGCAAGGCTTTGAAGAAGTATTGATCCCTTTACAATGTATATATTACATAATTATATGCACGGCTTTACTTCCCGACCTATTATACAACCCGTGTTATGTATGATCACTGATCAGTACCAATTTTACAGACATGGTAAACTGAGGCTAGGAAAATGTGCTCTCACCCACAGAACACCGATAAATCACTCAGAACAAATATTATGAATATGTACGTAATCAACCAACCGATACTTCCATTGCATTGGTATACGCCCCTGTTATAATATCATCATAGCATCCATGCCGGTCTTGATAACGGTACTATAGTCTAGAATGGGAAGATAAAGTGCTTTTTCTTTGTCTTTTTTCTTAACTAATCAAGAACGTATACACTATTATTAATTTTGTTTTTGTTTTCAGATTATTCCGCACGTTCAAAGACAGACGGTACCTGTACATGTTAATGGAAGTATGTTTAGGAGGCGAATTATGGACGTTGTTACGAGATAAGTAAGTTCATTAATCTCCTATGCTGGCTTACTTTGATGTGCATATATGTGTGAAAATACGATTACTACTAATGCATTTACAAAGTGAAACGTTTGCAATGTTACGTAGGTATTACAAACAAACAAGAGCAACCACAAAACCACATCGATATAGATATTTCGTGATTTTTTCAACGTTGGTAGCCTATATGTACGTATAGCTAAATAATGTATTGCTTATTAAACTATTAACCTAGTCTAGCAACGGAAATAGATAATGCTATTATAAGCTAAATATTTATCTGTTATGTGCTGTGCGATAGAATGTTATGTAAGACTCTTACACAAGAGAACATTATATTGTAGTCTACGGCCAGTCAAACGCAATTATTGTGAAATGCCGAGATTTATAAGACACTACACTGAGATGGAAGGAAAAAATCGTATTTCGTCGGAAACATATAACAACAAGTTGCCAGTATGTCATAACAATGGAAGTATTTTTGGGCTGCCACAAGGGCTGATTGTATTCTAGTATCGCTGGTATATCATAGCGGCTATAATAATAATTGTCTGTGTATATAAATAATTACTGCGACTAGATCGGTTATTTTTGGAAGAAGGTCAAGCAAAACTAGGTGAACTGTCCGGATAGATACTCCCGGAGAGGGGAGGGGACGGCGCGATGGTGAAGATAGATCTATATAGTGATATGGCTCAGTAATAGATCAGTGATGAGTCGTTGGTGATTGAGGCTTTCGGAAGTCGAGGTGTGGCGCCAACACTATATCACATGTACTATTACTAACAATGTATTTGTCCGATTTTCACCTACTTCATCATAATCATGTACCCCGTACTTTGTGTCTAATTCTTGTTGGTAGTAAGTTACTGTAAGTTAGTAACAAGTGATAAACTATATATAGCTGCCACGAACATTGTAGAGCCAATTGGCATATTAGTGCTTATCAATTAATTACACCAGACTATACAAGACTAACTGTTTACCTATAGTTTGTATTCCGGATATAATTGTGTACGTACATATATATCTCCGACACTGACCGGATCTTACGTATACGTTACGTAACATTCAGCATACGTAATAACGGCCCACCTGATTAGTGATTACTTTGCACTGATTGGACATCTCTATTGCTTTCTCTATAATATTATCTTTTATATTGCTAATATAAACTCAACTGAAAGTTATAATGTTCTATGAAATATCAGAATACGTATGTGCATTTGTTATACCGCATGCAGTTTCACGTCTGCAATGCGGATGGAAAGCCAGGGGAAAATTCCTGCAAGTAACGGCCTCTAACCCACGCCTCTTAATTGAAAGGGTGACGCTCTATCAACTCCACCGTGAGCTCTCACGTACTATACCATACAATTTCCAACAGGGTTTGTTTCGACGACAGTACAACACGTTTCTACACGGCGTGCGTAGTCGAGGCTTTCTCATATCTCCACAGTAAAGGCATTGTGTATAGGGACCTGAAACCGGAAAACTTACTGCTGAATTCGGACGGATATCTCAAATTGGTGAGTGGTCGAGGTCTTCACCATCAATTTATAAAACTAACTAACTATCATCATATGTCAAAATTAACATATTAAATATATATAGCTATAATTGTACATAAAAACGGTATGTTAGCTAAATGTCCAATACCTAATAAATAATCAATAGGCCTATAAGGTTATAATACTGTTGAAAATGAACCGACAATTTTTTTTCTTCAAAAAGACACATATTATAACTACACATTTTGACACACAGTTTTCTGACGATTTCTGTCTCATTCTGACTATCAAATAACTAAACTGTACATTGCAAATTTAAAAGAACACTTTAAATTATAAAACAACACCCAAACATCAAAAGCAGTCTATGAAAATATAGTTATTGTAACTGTGGTATGGCAGGTATACTGTACTGTAACTCTATGCTCACATTGGTTGATCGATATAGGAATTCCCATGTATAAGAAGAAGAAATTTGAACGATTATATTCCAAGTCGTTTGACGTCGGACTAGCTGATTCCACATCAGTAGAAAAATGGGCTGCCCCGCTCTTGAGTTTATTGGTCATGGTTTTACTGTACGCAGTGTTCCCTATACGCTTCATTATTTCGAGAGAAAAACCGCAGCTAAAATAACAATATATTTACCATACCTAAAAGCTACACTCGTCCAACGTTTTCTATGTCCATCGGGCAGAGCGAAGAAGATCACGTCACAGCGTAACAATACTGCAAGGGGGGGTTAGCTGGCGGGAATTACCCTCCTACAAACCTGAGAGCTGAAAGACGCCCTCGTATCGAACCATGCTTTGTAAAATTGCCTGATCATGGGCTTGCATCATGCCGCCATGGATTCTGCAGCACCGTACATCCCCTAGAGTCGTGTTTATCCAGACACAATCGCCAACGATAGCCCAGAGGCATATGATTTGGTGTCTGCAGTACTATCACTCTCTCCGAGTCATGTCGGAAATACGCGTCAGAATAAATATACTGTTACCGTAGAACATAATATGTTCGTATAATCCCGCCAATTGATGCTAGACCCAACGCACACAACGCCTTTGCAACACACCAAGCATGTAATACACTGTTTGGTACTGGCCATATATCTACCCATAATGATCACGTCAATGAACTTGGTGCGACCATGTGTCTTCTTGACACGTCTGAGGAGGTATCCCCATTGACACGTCTGAGGAGGTATCCCCATGACCACGAAGCCCGCGCGCCATTCTATTTCAGATGATGTGTCCTTAGTAGCAACAGTTCCCCACGTTTCAGGTTGTCAACTCCATATATACCTCAAAAAGAACCGATAGTTATGAACAGAACTATATGCTATACGGGTGCGTCTAGACTACTACATTTCATCACCTACGTACTTTGCAACTAAGATAGATATCCGATAGGTGAGATGGGTGATGTGTCTATACCAGATTGTTATGTTCGGCCATCGACAATCCAAAATACACCACAACACCATTATTACGACGTGTGGGCATGTCTAGACTGCACACTGTTGAGATTCTATCAAAAAGTGGCCAAAAGTCCCCAAAAATATTTTCCGAATTTTGAAAATTTTTGTATTGTAACTCTTAATTTGGTTATTTTCCTATCCATTTAAAAGTATTTTGTCAGATTTTATGCGAATATTTTGATTTTA
>WNLI01040119.1:0-11448 GCA_025802215.1 Wirenia argentea
TTGGACTGTAGGCAAAATTATATGTTTATTATGGCGTGGCATGGCGGTAGTTGTATTAATTGATTAGTATTCATGGTAGCAATAATCAATTTGCGATATGGCACTTTAATGTATTTAGTGATAATCACAAGCAAGGCTAGTATATTTTGCATTTGGGTTCTTTCTTATTTTGGAGTAAAATGGCATTCTTGGTGACCGACGACAGTCTTCACCAAGTTCTAAAATGAGAAACACAAAATAATTGTGATTTTGTGGGTTTTTTTCATGATACCCAATGAATTGTTTATGTAAGTTGTACGGTAGGCTAATTATTTGTGAATTTTGTGCAGATATTTTTTTTCATTTCTATTCCTCCTTTGTCATTTAATGACTCTAATCACTCTTGTTATATTACGACGACTCCCAGATAAGTAATATGAGACATTTTTCCTGCATAATTGTATGAAATTTTTATTGATTGCAGATTTTCCTTTAGTTGAACTGGTGATCGCGACAATATGGCTACACTCCCTACAGAGGAAGAAAAAGTGATATCCGTGACTTTGACTCTACATCGTAAGTTAGCCCTTCTGAGGCGATTTCGCGATGCTACAGCACAAGAACGCTTGGATTACATAAAACAAGATGTTTTTAAATACAATGGACTCAATGATGACTGTATTATTGAAGCTGAAATGAGGCACAGAAAAAATGAATCCTGTTCTATGCAAGTTGATGTTGATATCAAATTTTGTCTGAATCATGGTGAAAGTGAGGTTGTTGGGTTTACCAGACTTGTTAATGAACTACGGGACTGTCCTGACATAAGCCTGACTCCTGATGGCTTGTTTGACCATATACCGAGTAAAAGGTTTGGCAGGAAATGTAAAATTCGATTAATGTCTCTTGCCTTTGGAACAATAATTGAAAACAAATTCATCCAGCATTCGCAGACTGTTTCCTCAATAAACGCCGATCCATTTGTGGCGTTTCATCTTGATTCACAAAGAACCATGGACTTGTATTTCCTACTTGCCAACAAATTGCACAGTTTGGAGTTAAAATACAAAAGAGACATTGATAACCAAATTATCGTAAGTTGGGACAATGCTTCGACCCGAATATACTTTCAGCTTCTTTTGGTACCCAAGATTTACGCCGCGGAAGATGGAAGCTATCAGTATAATCCTAACATGCAACAACGAATGTCCACAGATATTTCCCCTGAGGTGTATCTAAAAACTGAGGATGATAGCATTGATGTTGCATGGTATAGAGCCACAGAAATCCCGGGTTGTTCGAGCGAAACATTTGGTTTATGTACCGCTGTGGAAATAACAATATCTGATCAAAGTTGTCGCAAAGATCAATTCATGTCCATCTTTAAGGAGCTAGCGGAACGCGATTACATAATCACTTTTGGGAAAGTTCAGAGAAGTCAGTGTAATAATTACACTCGTCGATGGGTTAACATTTTCCATTTCGTAAACAGCATGGACAGTGTGGCGGGATTTAACATCTGCTACGCTCTCAAGGTCATTTACTGCAAAGGATACTTTGCGATTGACTACATAGAAAACCACACTATGTTTTGGACAAAGATTAAGCAGTTTGCCACGGAAAATCCAGAGAAACTTGAAATGGCCTTGTACCGCGTATCTCAATTAATAGATGAAGATCGAACAATCGATCTCTACAAAGCGCTCTGTGAAACCTACTATTCCAAGGCAAAGACAACAGTTACTGAAGAAGAGGTCAAAGGCATATGTAAAGTTCGCTCCTGTTACATCACACCGACACGTTTCGTATTCTTCCCACCTGACGATCTTCTAGAGAACCGTTTCCTTCGCCAATATGATGCAGAATATTGCCTGCGGGTGTCCTTTCGAGATGATGATTTTGCTCGAATCAATTGTAACAACCCTGATTTTTATGATGAGGTCGTCAGGAAACAATTGTCAGTGGGTATTACCATACGAGACCGCAAGTATGACTATCTGGCATGCAGCAATAGTCAGTTGAGAGCGCATGGAGTATGGTTCTACGCGAAGGATTCCAAAAATGATACTTCTTCTGCGATCAGAGATAAACTTGGTGATTTCTCCAAAATTTGGAGTGTAGCGAAGTTTGTCGCAAGAATGGGACAATGTTTTTCTTCTTCTGAGAGAACAATCGAAATCAAGGACTGTAAGGAGGTGGAAGACATCAAGACTCCAGACGAAATGTACACGTTTTCTGACGGTACTGGGACCATTTCTGTCAGCCTAGCCGAGAAGGTAAGTTGTCACAAAGTCTATTAGCTTAGTTCGTATACTTTTATCATTCCTCAGATATGTGAAACACCTCCTGTGCTTAAAATAAAATATGTGCATTTTGTATACAAGTGTCTCAAATGCCAATGGAAAGCCCGTGAAAAATTCATGCAAGTAACGGCCTCGAACCCACGCCTCTCGAATGAAAGGGTGACGCTCTATCAAGTACACATGAGCTCATTTAGACAATTGCTTTTCTTTGTTGATGCTAATCGTATTGAGATTTAGATAAGGCAGGTACAGAATCTGATGTAGGCCCTATGCCCAATTTATCAGATTGCACTTACTCAACTTGGGTTGAACTGAAAATGTGATTCACGTAATTGTCATAATGATATCACTTGATGCGCATAGGTCACTGTGGGAAAACCAGCAGCGGGCCAAGAAAATTACGTTCTGAAGCGATCTGCGTATTGAACTAGACAAAACTATATATAGTTATTATTGTCGTGTCAGTTGTATTAATTGACTTAATTAGCCATGGTGACAGTAATAGATTTACGATAATATGTCACTTTAATTTCCCAGACAGTGGAGGTTGCCTTGCCTGACATCTATTCTCACTTGGTAAATTATGCTATTTAAAGCGCACAATCATTATGGATCGAGACAGTTGACAAATTGGATTAATGGAGCGCAATCTATGTTTACTGGATTTGTGAAAATTGCTATATAAGTTTTGAGGTTTTGAATGTAATTTGTGACGCACCAAACCTCTCATGCTACTTACTATTCCTGACAGAAGTTTATACAACATAACCAAATATTGCAGATAGTTTCCCCTTTGAAGAAGAACTATTCAAGAACCCCATCACTTTTCCAAATACGATATGGAGGATGCAAAGGAACATTGTCTCTAGATAACACAGAGAAAGAGGATTTGGTGACGATTCGCAAAAGTATGAACAAATTTAAGTGCGAAACACACGACATGGAAATTGTCAAAGTGGCTTCACCATGTGAGTAAAAGTCAAGTAGTAGAGTTTGTTATAGATACAACAGATTTATGCACTATTGGACAGCGGACGGATAGAAAGTTATTCGACAACCGAATAAATGGCGCCATACATAGCGGACTAGTGGTGCATTTGGGACTACCTGGTCGTCAAACAATGTTTCTAGTAGTTACTGTATCTCTTGAAGATCTCGTTTGCATTCGAGACAGGTTGTGAGCTTGTAAAATGTAAATACCAGTTACCGAGTTGTGAAAATCCTTTGATAATTGTATTTACTAATCGTGATTCGTGAACTCAGACCGCCAACGAGATACCGGAGTTCACGACCAGTACGTAATGGGATTATCGAATATTTTTTACGGCTCAGAAACTGGTATTTACGGGCAAATAACTTGTCTGGAACAGAAACGATATATTCAACTGGTAAAATATAAGAAACATCACATAACAAAGTGTTAGTTACGAGTTGTCCCGCTGCACCATATGGGAATGTGTTTTGGGTCGAGAATTAATTATTGAATATCACGTGTGGAACAACCTATTTGCCTTCATAGTTTTAATAATTTCATGGTTTTCATGGGTTTTCTCATACTTATTCATAATTATTGCAAATCATGAACATGGAAGTAAACCGGAAACAGTTAACAAGATATCTCTCTAAGGCATTTTCATTGTATGTTTCAATTTTCATACCCAGTGATGATATGCAAAAATAAAGTAAAGTGCCAAACTTATATAGCGTTCGTTAGATCAGATGTCATCAGAGGTAGAGTTTCGCCATGTGATAGATCTCGGCACGTAATAGCTGCACGAGTAGCAAAACTTTACTCTCAACCTATACATCCACATGTGAAGGCAAATATACAATCAGTACTACGGTTGCGGGATTGGTAAACTGAGGCTACGGGCTTTGTGTTCTTACTAAGTGAACACAAAAAACGTGTTAACCGCCCGATCGCACGATCTGGGATTCGAACCCACGACCATGGATCCCAAATGAATGGGGAAGTCCTAACACTTAACCAACTGAGTTATCCCGCTGGTTAAAATTGATCTATATGTTGACGAATCGACACACACAGATCTTTATCTATACATGTCTACAATATCGGAAACTATGAAGTTTAACAGTGACTTGCAGCACTCAAGCAAAGAACTTTTGATCTGAAATGAATGGAAGCTAGGGTATAATTACCTTTTCTTGGACCGGGTGCTTGGGCTGCCAGTCTTAGGGAACTAGGAGCACTGTGAGATTATACGTACTACGCACAAGCGTGTGGCATGCATCCCATATTTTTGTCTGATATGCTACTTTAATATCAGTGTCATGACAAATGCCTGATTTTTTACCCTGAAACCTTGACAGCTCCCCTACATCTGAATCACCAGTCAATCATGCTGCTGGAGTACCACGGGGTTCCGATCAAAGAGTTCCTCAAAATTCAGGAGAAGGAAATCTCTACAATTCTGGAAATGCTTCTGAATGAGCAAACTGCCGCTAAACTTCTCGACAGCCGTGCACACATGGGCAGTCCCTTGAGCCACAAAAGTCTCCAGGAGTGTGGGCTGTCACTGACCACTGACCCATACTTTCGGCGAGTCCTCAAGTTGATCCTCCATACCAGTCTCAGTGAGTAGTATAAATATATATTATTTAAAGCACAATTATTGTTTCCTGTAGGTCGTATAATTATAATAATTTATATGTATGGCTTTACTTTCCCACCTATACCAATCCGTGTTTATGTACGATTGGTACCAATTTTACTAGATTAGAAATGTGTTCTTAACTAGTGAACACCGGAAGACAACTGAATAACATTTGGGTCTCATGGTGTAGTTTTGAACGAGAGGTCACTGATTTGAGTTTGCAAAAACCAGGGATTTTTTCTCCAGGCTAGATTGCGAGATTCCTGCATGGCAACATGGACAGATTTTGAAAGTGCGGGATATAAATGCACATTTATTTTTGTATACCTGTGACCTGCCATTGATCAAACCCCTGACCTATAACGGGCTATGAACTGTACTATTCCTGCACATATCTGGGCTGTAACATAAAAGTGTTGAAGGAATGAGGTGATGCTACACATTGACTAGTCACTATTGTCTAATAGCTGAATAGTTTCATCTGGTAGGTAGATTTCAATAGTTAAACAGTTCTACGTTACACTACCAATTTATTGTAATCACTTTGACGTTTCGACGTCAGGTGTCATTATCAAAAGTCGAATGACCACGTCACAGCATAGTGATTTTCCCACCGTCCGATGTTTTGGCGGGAATCATGCCGAACATGAACCGAGATGACGGGCCTTTCAAATTCCCGCCAAAACATCGGATGGTGGGAAGATCACTACGCTGTGACGTGGTCATTCGACTTTTGATAATGACGCCCGATGGACGTCAAAATGTGAACGTGATTAAAATAAATTGGTAGTGTAACGTAGAACTGTTAAATTACTATTGTCTGTTGTGTGTATGCTCAGCATCATAACAGTAACACTAACACTGCACATTCTTTTCACACAGTCTAACATATTCAAAGTTGTAATAAATGTACAGGAGTTCAGATAGTTGATTCCATAATGTCAGGAGTTTGCTGATCTGACCTTCGTTTCTACTCCCTCTAAAATAGCGACTAATGGAAGAATGTGTGTGATGGATGTGTGATTGTAAGTTTAACTGAGACATGTGATGACCATGGACATGTAATGTATGGACTAATCTCAATGAACAGATGTCGAGTGAGTGAATATATTTTGTTACCATATTTCAGACCATGCATAGATACACACAATCATCAATCAGCTTTCCCTATCGTGAGCTGTCTGTGCTGATATCAGTTAAGTGTAAGATTGGTGTTTGTTTGCTTCCAAGGAAATTGTGGTCATAATAGAGCTGAGACTGGCTGTCTTGAAACCTTATTGCAAAAAATGTTGCTTGCAGAGGATCTGGCTCATCAAACAGTGGGATGTGAATCATGTCACCCATGTGATAACTAAAAAGTCTTCCGAAGGGATAATCGATACTCCATACAGCCATGTCCACTGTTTCGTTGGCTATATACTAAGACATGTCTTATGTTGCGCGTGATTGTAGGTGGATATCTCAGAGGACTCGCTTGGGCACAGGTACCTAGTAGTTGTTGAGTGTACATGGTCCACAGATATGTATCTGAAACCTATTGAAGACACTCGATCTTGCTAGTTTGACAAATTTCATGGACAAAAGTGGCAAAATTTTCATTTGTTGCCATTTTGTTAAAACAAACCAGGCTCAATCAAGACAGATGGTCGCATCGATCTGCCACAAGATAAAGGCCGTAACCTGATGGGATGCATGGATGAGATTGAGGGTGGAATACTGGAGTATGGACAGGTCCATGTAAGGATCACCACTGACCACAAACGCAATGAAATGCACACGATTACGGGACCAATTATTGTCACCAAGTTTCCTGCTGTTCACCCGGGTGACATGAGACGCTTTGAGGCAGTGGCACATCCAAAATTGGAACATCTTGTTGACTGCATCGTGTTCCCCCAAAAGGTCAGTACTGTAGTTACCTTATCTAATTAAGTATGTAATGTGTGCATATTGTGAAAATTATAGTACATGTGCTTGTGTTTGCACCATGTTAGACTGGTAACCATTTGTGAGCTGGGCAGTACTGAAACATTTGTGAATTGACATTAGTCATTTTATGTGTGATACATCAAGCACTGTTCCATGTTATCACGATTCACTAATCAGACTGGTCAAAGTTCATGGTATTTATTTCTTGACGTTTCGCTCCCACATACATCATGATCACATGACATCTGGATCTGTACTTTTGTAAATGTTATTGAGTTGATGGCCCCTCTCATCTCTGTTCTTGTAGGCCGTAGGGGGTTATTTCTATCCACTTGTCCATTATATGAGAGCAAAAGACAAGAAATAAATGTTAAGTGTGACTGTAGAAATGTCATTTCCATGGTAACTATACCATGGTCAGCGCACTGGTTTCTGTCAATCGAGGGGTGCTTCGGCTGTGACTATTCAACAGGGATATAAATGCACACCTGTAACCCCAATGAATCAACTAAATGCAGAGAAACAATTCATGATTGCCTCCTTAGAATTTTATACTAAAAGTGATGGATAGTTTGCTGCCTTTATAGTTTATACATCACATGGTGATAGGATACTACTTTCAATAGGGGACAGTAGATCCTCAACTCAAGCTTGGATCTACAGTAACTGCTGTAGGAACTATTGGTGTTTATGTTAGAATTTGAAGCTCCACTGGTTGTTCATCAGTAGTCATTGGTGTGTACATAGAAAGTATTGTGAGGGTAGTGGCAGCGATTAAAACGCTGACTATTGAAATGTACAGTTGAAATGTTCGATCAGTGGTTCATTTAGCTATTTTTGCTAGCTAGCTATTTTTGCTTTCTAATGTGACAAAAATGTTTTACTCACAAATTCATTAAATTTAATACTCTCCGAATATTCAACCGATACTGGGTAGGCTAAACAATATCATAGAGATAATGCCATATAAAAAGTAAATAAATAAAAACCGTTAGTGGCCAATTATGCAATCCTTTACCACCCAGAGTTTTCCTTCCCGTAGATGGATTGCATTCATGACTAAGGACGTCCAATCGTCCATCTCACCTAATGAGCTATGAGTGCATTCTATTTATCTTCCCACTGATCATCAGTAGAACATGGTAAATAATGGTTGTTCCTAAAACATATTGATAGACTAAATTTATACACAGGGTCACAGGCCTCACCCATCAGAAATGGCAGGGTCTGACCTGGATGGAGACGAATATTTTGTGACATGGCTACCAGAATTTTTGGAACATTTTTCTGAAGAAAACGATGAGCCATTGGGCTATGAACCTACCAGGGAAGTGTCACTAGGACGTCCGATTGTGGTAACTGACATTTACCAGTTTATTAGTGACTATGTGAAGAATGATCAGTTAGGAGTATTGGCAAATGCACATAAAGCCATAGCAGATCTCCAAGGTTTGGATTCTCCAGTCGCAGTTCAGTTGGCAGAGAAATTTTCTGTTGCGGTGGATTTTGCTAAAACTGGAGAGTGTCCAACATTGAACAAGGAGGATGGGGAGGAAGTTAAATATTTTCCCGATTTTATGCAGAAACATGGCATTAAGCCAGAGTATGAGTCACCAAGAGCTCTTGGTGTTATGTACCGAAGTGTCTCAATGCTTGATGACCTCATAGAGCAGAGTGTTGACTTAAAGGATGACGGTGTCAACTGGAACCAGATCAAGAGGCCTGATGAAAAAATGGCTGGTTATGACGGGTTGTCATTTGAGGAATACTACAACACAGGACTTTCAGTTTACAGAGAGTACTGTGCAGATGTTTTGGAATTAATGACTGCTTTTGGGGTTCATACAGAAACTGAGATAATGTCGGGAAATATCACACAGTTTCATCGTCGATTCTTTGAAAAAGAAGACAAGTTTGCCACACAGTACATCGTGAAACAACGTGTTGAGGAATTACGTGCACTTTATAGAGCGAAATTCTTCAAAGAGTTTCACATTGACCCGAATAAGACAAAGATCTTCCCAAAGACTGATGGCATGAAAGTGAAAGCTTATGCTTGGTACCACGTAGCTTACTATTGCACGGATGTCACCCAGGGAGAGAAATCTGACAGATACCTGAGTTTTCCATGGTTGATTTCTGATGTTCTCTTAGAAGTATGCAAAATGCAGGAAAGTGACACATCTGCTATCCCTAAATGCATCACTACTGTGAATCAATCAATACTCAAGATGTATGCCACTACCTTAACACGCATTTCTCCAAATTTGCCAGGTCAGGGAAATGAAAACCTTCAGTTTCTTGTTGATCGATATCCAGCAATCTTCCCACTTCTGGTAATATTAGATGAGTGGTGTCGCATCTTCCACCTGACAAATTGTTTTCTGTCCGCTGTTGAAATTCTCCTACGACAGCTTAAGTTGCCAGATGTGGTCATTGACATGGACCTTCTCAATGCCATCAAACACTACCAACAAGTTCTGTTACCATGTGATACTGACACCATTTCGGGGCACTGTTCATCTATTGGCCAGATACTTGTAACATACATGGAGAAAGTTGCATCACAAGATTTCATAAAACACATGACAAATCTCAAGCCAATCTCGCAATCTAGAATGATAGATAAGATGCACAACAACGCGATGCGAGCATACTATGCATTATCAGTTGAGAACAATTTACAACGACTATTCTATGAGAACACTGACAGCGACGAGTATATGAAATCTCGTGGACCGGCAAAACGGAAAAAGTTTGTGCAGAAAGAAGTCACAGTTGTAGTTTTTGGTGGTCTTGCTTCTGAGATTTTAAACCTAGAAGCTCAAGAAGTAATTATCTCAAATTTCTTCCGCTTAGCCAAAAAGATGGATCTCTATCTCACAGAGGTATCATTTTCATCCCGTCGCAAACGAAGAAGAAGGAAGCATTGGAGTCTTTTTCTCCGGGGATCATTCAGAGCTGTGAGGGTACTGCGGCAAGTTGCGATAAAGTGGATGAAGACATTTGAAGCTGAGGAAGATCACGACTACTATGGTGTGTTATACAACGCCTATTCTGAGGTTCGCTATTACTAGTTGCTTAGCCTTAGTGACTACTGAGTACTGACTATGTCTTACAGTACCTAATCGCCGTGTGAGGTCTCTGTGGTACAGTACCGTATGTTGAACTGTGGTATACACTATCCTACTAAAATAAAGTAATAATTGTAGATTGATAGAATACTTTAAAGCCATCGATGTCTGTTGTACCCATGGAAAAAAGTAAAGCAACACCCATCATATTATTTTCTGTATTAGGTGTGATACAAGCATATTGCTGAAATCTAATCAAAATTTGCACTAATTCTAATAATTCATGGCATCAACAATCAGGAAAAAAATGCAGTCATACACTTTTAGCCTTGAAAATTGTGAACAATGTGCGTGAGTATTTGTATGCAAACAAATATCCAATGACAAAAATGCTAACAATACCACAGTTGGTGGACACTATTACATAAACGCCTATTTTTGATATGTTCAAAATATTGATGTTCAAAATATTCATGTGCATGACAAATTTTTTGCCATAAACTTTCACAATTTAACACATTTTTAGCTTACCTGAGCGAATGCTCTGGCAAGGCTAAAGCTATTCCAATCCGATTTTGTCCGTCCGTCATTCCGTCCGTTAACAATTCTTAAAAAAATCATCTTCCCCGAAACCACTGAACATATTAGATATTTTGTTTGGATCATCTATGGGTTACCCTGATTCAGAATTGTTAAAATTATAAAAATCTGAATGAAGGGCAGACAACTCTGCATGATTTTATAAAAATTATCAGAAATCTTCTCAGAAAATCTTCCCAGAAACTACTGGGCAGATAGTTTAGATATTCTGTGCATATCATTCTATGGGTTGGCCTGAATCGAAATTGTTACAATTATTCTGATCGGAGCAAAGGGAGATAATCCAGGGCGGGGAGATAATTTAAATGATAAAATCTTTGAAAATCTTCTTCTCCGAACCTATCGATCACAAGATTTAGATATTCTGTGCTCATCATCTATGGATTGGCCTAATACAAAATTGATAAAATTATCATCGTAGCCAAGGGCGATAATCCAGGACAGGGAGATAATTTAAATGATAAAATCTTTGAAAATCTTCTTATCGGATCCTATCGTTTGCAGCATTTTGTCCGTCGTCCGTCCATCCTTCCGTCCGTTAACAATTTAAAAAACATCTTCTTCCCTGAAACAGGATTGTTAAAATTATAAAAATCTGAATCAAGTGCAGCCAACTCTGCATGATTTTATTAAAATTCTTTAAAAATCTGCTTCTCATAAATTACTGGGCGGATTGTTTAGATATTCTGTGCATATCATCTATGGGTTGGCCTGAATCAAAATTGTTAAAATTATTCTGATAGCAAAGGGGGATAATCCAGGGCAGGGAGATAATGTAAATGATAAAATCTTTGAAAATCTTCTTCTCTGAACCTTTCGATCTATGGGTTGGCCTAATTCAAAATTGTTGGAGTGGTGACGACTGTCATGATGTGAATATCGACCGCTAATCTATAGTGTCAACGCAGTACAGCTTGTTTTATGCTACTACCAAGATCCTCTATTTAG
>WNLI01040230.1:0-11445 GCA_025802215.1 Wirenia argentea
ATTATAGTATTGTTCAATTACTCAGCTAAATAGCTTAGTATTAATTAGGGTGTATAGTAATACCATTAGATATATTGTACTGCACATTACGTACAAATAATATTACATACACGAGTCAAGTAAAGCATAGATTCAGGTTGAAGTTGGATGCGAAAATGACTATCGCGAAAGTTATGGTTTTTGTCGCGAAAATGATATTGTTACCTCATTTCTGCATTGATTTTATGACTGACGATTAAGAGTTGTAATCTATTGCTTACGCATCCTGTATAATGACGGAATATAAAAAATGCATTGTCTTAATTCCTAGTTAAAGTGTGGTTTTTATCGTTAGAAGACAATCGCGAAAATTAGTATAGCGAAAATGACACTTATCGCGAAAATTATTACAGTAGGGCAGTTGTCATTGATGTAGTGGTCAGGTAGTACGAATACATTGAGATATCGTATGTGACATGCGTAATAGCCAAACATACCCAGACATGTTAAGTGTTAATGTATAAACTTGTCATATATGTGTGTTATTCGTCTCGAAAATCATATATGGCCTACGCGAAAATGACTACAGTAGCGTATTGTCATTGCTGTACTGTTCAAACAATGTAAATACATTAACGTATCGTATGCCACAGGTACAATAGCTAAATATTAAACAAATATTGCCATACATGTTCATTGTTAATGTATAATTTGGCATACATGGCTTATTCGTCGCGAAAATGATGTTTTTGTCGCGAAAATGACCGCGAAAATGATATATGGCCTACTCTCCGTTGTTATTTGGACAACTTATTTGAAAAGGAACTAATATTTTTTAAGAAATGGTTAGAACAATGCATTACAATATAAATTATTCTAGTGCAATGTCCACAAACAACCGTTCTAACAGAGAGTACTAAACGTTATATATGTAGTTCACAAGATAAATCGCGAAGTTGACATGGGTAGTATTTTATGTCATATTTTGTGATTAAAAGTACGTTATTAATACAATTTTACATTACAAGCTATTTAGGCATAGCCATTCTTTAAATTTACAATGTAATAACACACATCAAATATATTATAGTACTAGTAAGTAGTGACATATGTGTATTCGCGAAAATGATGCCTACTTTCAGACGCACTCACATATGTATGCATAAAACTGATTGTAAACATTTTTTAGCTCTGCATCCAATTTTATATCAAAGTTTAATGATCACCTGTACTATGTATGCAAAAAATGGTAGATATTTATAAAAACGAGTTTGCGCTATTTCTCGAAGTTAAAAATCCAAAAATACTGAAAATGCCCCATATAGATGATTTTTTACAAATGTTTGCTTCCCCCAAAGTCCACATCAGTGTGTCAGTAACGCGCAGCCTTACTCCCCAACCAATGCTTACTCAATATAAGAATGATGTGCACAGTCGGGTAACCACTTCATACAACAGAGACGGTGTGGTGCGGTGGATGAATCTGTGGTGTGGTGGATGACTATGTGTGTGGTGTAGTGACTGACTGTGTGGTGTGGTGGCTGACTGTGTGTGATGGCTGACTGTGTGGTGTGGTGGATGACTCTGTGGTGTGGTGGCTGACTATGTGTGTGGTGTAGTGACTGACTGTGTGGTGTGGTGCCTGACTGTATATGATGTCATGTGGTGGCTGACTGTATGGTGTGGTGGCTGACTGTGTGTGGTGTAGTGACTGACTCTGTGGTGTGGTGGCTGACTGTGTGTGGTGTGGTGGTTGACTATGTGGTGTGGTGGCTGACTATGTGGTGTGGTGGCTGATTGTGGTGTGGTGACGTGGCTGACTGTGTGGTGTGGTGGCTGACTATGTTGTGTGGTGGCTGACTACTGTATGTGGTGTGGTGGATGACTCTGTGGTGTGGTGGCTGACTGTGTGTGGTGTGGTGGCTGAATGTGTGTGGTGTGATGTGGTGGCGGACTGTGTGTGGTGTGGTGGCTGACTATGTGGTGTGGTGGCTGACTGTGACGGTGTGGTGGCTGACTGTGGGTGTGGTGGCTGACTGTGTGTGGTTGAGTGACTGCCTGTGTGGTGCCTGACTGTATATGATGTCATGTGGTGGCTGACTGTATGGTGTGGTGGCTGACTGTGTGTGGTGTGGTGGCTGATTGTGGCGTGGTGGATGGCTGTGTGGTGTGGTGGCTGACTGTGTGTGGTGTAGTGGCTGATTGTGGTGTGGTGGATGGCTGTGTGGTGTGGTGGCTGACTGTATGTGGTGTAGTGACTGACTCTGTGGTGTGGTGGCTGACTGTGTGTAGTGTGGTGGTTGACTATGTGGCGTGGTGGCTAACTATGTGGTGTGGTGGCTGACTATGTGGTGTGGAGGCTGATTGCGTGTGGTGTGGTGGCTGACTGTGTGTGGTGTGGTGGCTGACTGTGTGGTGTGGTGGCTGACTGTGTGTGGTGTGGTGGCAGACAGTGGGTGGTGACTCTGTGGTGTGGTGGGTTACTGACTTACTGTGTGTATGGTGTGGTGGCTGACTGCGTGTGGTGTGGTTGCCGACTGTGTGTGGTCACTGAGTGTGTGGTGTGCTGGTCGTGTGGTGTGGTGGCTGTGATGTGAGGTGGCTCCCTATGATGTGTGTGGTGGTTGACTGTGTGGTGGTTGACTGTGTGGTGTGGTGGCTGACTGTGTGTGGTCCGGTCGCAGACAATGTGTGGTTTGGTGGATTATGATGTGGATGGCTGGCTGTGTGATACCTATGGGTCCTCTTTATGATGTGGTGACTGACGGTGTCTGTTGACTGACTGTGTGATGTGGTGGCAGACTGTGGCGTGTTGTCTGTGTGGCGTGGTGACTGACTGTGTGTGGTAGTGAACTACAGTATGGATACGTACCTACTGCGACTACTTCCCACTAAATGCAAAATAATAATTACGAGTTTAGAATATTTGTTTCATTGCAAACAATAACCATGTGCAGTAAGCAACGGCTTAAAAGTCGCCCAGATGTTATGACGTTATTTCTGGGTTAAAGGAACAAACGTGTCGGCACACTGGGGGCGCTCCCAGCAAAACCGCCATTTTTTCAGGCGACAAATATTTTTGACAGATCATTTTAGTAGACCGATTTATTCGACGAAAAGTGCAGTAACCTAATATCGATCGAAAATGTAAAAGTCTATGTTGTATGAACTTGTGATAAACAATTCTACATTTCAGCCTAGCTCTGGGCAGATTGCGCATTACTGTAATGCCGAAATTTGAGCCGTTACAGAGGAGAAGATACACAGGAAGGGCCTACCATACTGGCGATTTTCGTTGTGTAATTATCGTTAAAGGAAATTCCGATCCTCCGTTACAGAATTTTGAAAATAATCAGCCGTGTGTGTGCGATCTAACACAATCGACTGGTGACCAGAGTCAGAACCAAATCCCCATCTCAACCTCCCCAAAATCCAAGGGGAGATTAGTCATTTTTGTCGAATCCGCGCCCCTTGGATTTTGGTGGAAGATGAAGTTAAAGCTGTTGCCACACTAGCAAAATATCTTCTAATAACTTGATATATCTGGTTATTGGCAGGGTAAAGGTGAAGTGTCTGTGGTGAATTTATTATAGATTAGTAGTTATACCAGAGCTTACCGTGGTATACGGCCTGATATCCATACGGAAATTTATCGCTGTTTAACGAGGGCGCTTCGCAACTACCGGTACTGTTTGTTGCTTAATTAAAGCCTCATATCATCGAGTAGTGACGACTGACGAGTACCTCACAATACCAAAACAATATATTACTACGTATATAACCCATCAATGGCTTGACAATAATTTGCGTCGTCAATAATTAGTTTAACCGACATACACAATACCATAAGGCAAACACTGTTTGTAAAGCCTGCTATCCATATATACAGTGAACCCTCACCTATCTGCCACCTCTATCCTTCGCCACACAATTTACAAGTCCACAATTCTTATTTCTTTACTTATTACTGTCATTTTCTTACCTCACTTTATCTGCCACCTCATCTATCTCCAAAAATTTAGCCTGTCCCAGCCTCCCAGGGATGGCGGACAATCGGGGGTTCACTGTATTACCATCACCCACGAGTCACCTATTGACTAGTTTTCATGGAAATAACTGTTAATTTCAGGCATGTGCCCCACGCCGTATATACCTCACTACCGACCTAGACAAACGAGAACCAATCGGAGGCTGTATTGTGTCAGATCCTTCCACAACCAAGTTCACTGAGTACTCTCCTTGCAAAAACAGTAAGTACACTAGCAGTAGCACTCTAGCAATATCATCGTCATTTCGACAGTACCCTTTGTAGTCTTCAATGAGTGTCTTCCATGCCTCTCTTCTTTCCATTTCTGCCGTGTTAAATCTGTGTCTCTTTCAATCTGATCTATGAACGTACAAGAATGGTGACATCGTATGAGCAATATGACCATGTTTATAGACCTTGACTCTGCCCACATTTACGTTTGTGTGCTCCTGATCTCAAGTTTTAAAGTGAAAAAATATTTAGTCATATACTATATATGAAAATGTAATTTATTTGAGTATCAGCTTGTTCTTGGAAGCCATTTTTTAAATATCAAAAGCCTACTTTCAAGTTTTAACCGCGCCTCTGGTCAAAGTTCGCAAATTTATTTAAACATTCTCCATAAGTTTCAAATTTATTTTAGTCATTCTTTATGTCATAACTCAGTGATAGAGTGCTTACTCGCTTTGTGATCTTAGGGCCCAAACGGATCGCAGCAAAGCTCGGTTTGACTTTTTGTCTCTTACTAAAATTCCTTTGGCAAGAAACTTACCCCTGCTTGCATCCACACATTCAGTGTCTATATAGTGAGCATCTGAGGATTGGCTAGCTTTCGTCGGAATTCTACAGATGTCTTCCTGCTGTCTTCAAGTCATCTGGTGTACTGTAAGAGTTGTTTACTCACCATCAACTTTAGGGCACTTTGCATTTCAGTTGCCATTCACAGATGTCTCAATGCGTGTGGAAAGCCCGTAATTTGCAGGATTCAAACCCACAACCTCTCGGACGAGAAGCCAACACTCTAACCACTACACTGTGAAGCTACGTACATTACCAGTTGATTTTAACCCCACCATCTTGAATATTTTGTTTGTTTTTTTATCAACTAACCATGAATAATAATGGATGGATCTTGAATATTTTGTTTGTTTTTTATCAATTAAACATGAAAAAATGGATGAGTTTTCCGTAGGTACATCACACCATGCACAACAATTTAGCATATCCACATCGGATATTTGAATAATTTAGTAGCCTACATCATTTGTGTGGCGAGAGGGGGGGGGGATATATACAATGGTCACGCGACTCAACCATGGTATGACATAATGACGTCGTAATATATAATTCAATATATAATTCGCCGTCATGTGTATGTAATTAATAATACTGTTAGCAAAATACTATAAATCCCATGTATAACAACTATGTCCATGTTTACTGCTACACTGTACTCTGAACATGGTTAAGTCAATAAACTTGTGTAAACTTACTAATTTGTTTCAGAAAATGAGTAGAATTTTTCGGACAAAATTTCAGGAAATAGGCATATTTCCTGATTATGCTAATTGCCTCTAACATACAGTACAGTATATTACGATATGTCACATCACATAGCCACCCCTAAAGCAAGTAACTTATGTGTTCACAGTGCCCTATGGCTACCACAAACAGGGTCACTGTATGGCGGGGTGGAGTGCTGCCATCACACAGGTATGTAGAAATAAATAAATAAATCGTCGCATTTCTAGCTTCTGCAACATCCCATCCATGAAATGTGGGTATAAAAATCATGTTAGGGAAGGCGGTGCTAATGCGCACCCGTGTGCCCTTTATAATATCATAGAGCCTAGAGTTAGATAATGCCGCATTTTAGGACCTCGTGATCCGCCAAATGTCCTTCTTACATCATGACCGTGTGAGGGAAACGTGAACATACAGCATGCCCTTAAAAGGTATAATTATAATAATTATATGCATGGCTTTACTTCCCGACCTATACACAACCGTGTTTATGTACGTCATTATATGATCAGTACCAATTTTACAGGCTTGGTAAACTGAGGCTAGGTAAATGCGATCTGTCCTACAAAGCACCGAGAAATCACACCAGAACAATTTTCAGATAAAACGCCGATCGCACAGTCCGAGATTCGAACTCACAACCATGGGTACCGAGTGAATGATTGTCCAATGCTTTAGCCGACTGAACTATTCCCGCCTGTTGGATAAAATACCTGTTAGGGAAGGAGCTGCTAATCCACGCTAGTGTGCTCTTTACAATGTCATAAAGCCTATAGTTAGATAAAGAAATATAGTTAGATTAAGAAAAAACGCCAATCGCACACTCCGATATTCGAACCCATGATCATGGGTACCAAATGAATGGCAGTCAAACGCTTTAACCGACTCCTATTCCCGCCTAGACTAGAGTTTACACAAACAGAGTCTAACTGCCCAAACATTGCTTACTCCACCTAAGGAAAATAATATGCGCCAGTAGCCAATTCTACAGCTGGGTTAACCGTGTATAATTTATATATATCCTGGCACAGGAATTAAACTATGTAGGTACATCTCTCGCTAGAGTCCACAACACACTGCATAACTTTGCAACATTCCAGTTGTACAAAATACGCCATTTTGTCTGAAGATACGAACTTTCAACTCAAAAAATTTCAGACATATTCATGGATATATACAGGGTGTCCGAGAAGGCCATGGCAATCCTGTTTCAGTGGTACATTATATCGCCAAAAGCATGCTGCATGGAATTATTCATTATATTCTGCTGCAATGTCATAATAGTAGACATTTCTGACCATATTTCAATAATTTTACTGAAGAGTAGATAGATTATGGACGCCTATACCATATGACATAGACCTCGCATCCAACCGAAAACGACGCAAAATTTGACGTCGTGGGTCGCGGGGCACCTGTTGTAGGTCAATGTACGGACTGTTGATGTGGTCTAACTAGCTTATTATACACCAGCATCTGTGTTTCTTATCTTATAAGCTGTGTACATCGATATTAGTGTTTGTTTGATCAAATGTAGTATCATTTTTATCAAAATAATATGCTATGAAGCCCCTCATAAACCTCACGTAGCCTCTCCATATAGGTACGCAATGTCATCTTGGGCCTCTGACGTATTATCAACCAAGAACTATTTCCCACTATTTGGTGTCTAATCCTTTCTACTGTCTCGTGGTATCAAGAATATCCACACAGCAGCAACTTAGGTGATACATGGCATCAATCTGCATGGAGTATGGAGATGGTGACAATTCTGGCAATTATTAACGTCTAAAATGACTCAACGTCTCAACCATTATACTCATGTTATGTCATGTATATTTGAAACTGTGACACATAATGTGACAAATAAGTTTACGATAGCCACACATACCATTATCAATGATAGATACCATTACAATCTTTGTTTTACCGATATCTATAATAGTATTTTACAAAATCATAATAGACCAAGGTATGCCTTGGTGTAGGTAGTGTAAACTGTAAAGTGTCCTTAACTAGCATAATTTTGAATAGTTCCTACATAATTCTATGCAGCGTATCCTTGTGTTCAATATGTTATAAAATTATTGAAACAGCATTACATATTATACAGGAAATATAGCATCATGCAGGTGTATGAAATGAATTGCCATGGACTTCTCGGACACCCTGTATACCACAGATATTAAATACGTAGTTATCCCTACCCCTTTATTCTGTCTTGTATTCTGTCACGCAATTGTGTACTGTTGACTGTGTGTCACAGGACAGAAAGAGTATGTTGATGGGTGCAGTGGGCAGCTGGTACTGGCAAGGTGAGTTAAAATCTTACGTGCCTTCAAGGCATAGTTTGCATGTCGATATGACCCAACTACTGTAGGCAAATAAGCCTATTCACTTGACTCGTACATTCATGGTAGCGCTATTATCTCACTATACGCAACGTGCTAAATTATGCCTTTGAATGCTAAACTATGTTTTTGAAAGTGTGTGTATAATGCTGGCACGCAAAAGAAAATATGTCATATGAACCGTACCGGGTTATTTGCCTATGCTAGTTGGGGCCTATTGACATGCAAACTATACTATGAAGGTACACTAGTACAGTAACACGTTTACACTAGAAAATCGTGGTAGGCCCAAGAGAACATTTAACGGTAAAATCTTTTGAAATTTCAGCGAAATTAAATATTTATTTTTTCCAACTTCTATTTAGTTCCTGTCCCCACGATTTGTCTGGTGCGACCAGCAAACTTATTGTAGCCTTTGATCAAATACCTTTTAATTTTACATGCCAAAATATGGGTTTTTTCCTCTGCTTTTGGCATACCAAAATGTTTTATTAATTTTTTAAATGGTGATGTAGGCTATCTTCATAACATAATGTGTGTATCTAATGGTACACACTAGCACATTCTTCACTGGATGCTGATTGCCATTGTATTTATTGCTCACATGCCACGATGCGAAAAGAATCACAATTTGAACAAGGATGTCATTGTTCAAATTAGCGGTGAGTTTTGTATCTCGATGTGTAAACGATACATGTTGATTTACTGTACGTTGTCCATTGAATGTATGAGGCTGTTTTTAGGCTTATTTTTATGTGCTAGTGTGTACCATTATACACACAAATTATACAGTACAGTAGACTAGCATTTTAAAGTTCCGTTTTGTATTAATTTTTTAGCAAATTACGTTTTCTGTAATTGTTGCATAGTACTTTTGACAGGAAGTGAATGTATTTTGTGTGTTTACATGTCAAGCATTTTGTGATTGTTTACAGGTCAAGCATTCACATATGACTTGGAGAACTCGTACCTGCGGCATTCTTATACTACACTAGAGGGGCCGGCTACACATGATAACAACTATCTTGGTGAGTTATGTACAGTACACGATATGTATCCCAAATACTTAACCGCTTGGACCAAACAAGCTCAAATTACTCGCCCATAAGGCTGAGGAAAAGGATTTTAAAAATCCCAAGTCTAAATGAGAAATCTGCAGAGAGAAAATTGCTGGGTGGGGAAAAGCTAACTCCTGATGCTCCAACACCTCACTAGACTAGAGTTTCCAGAGTACAGTAGATATGTGGACCAGATCAAATCAAGTTAATGGTACAAATCTGTGGTCCCACCCACCCTGAGTTTATCTGTTTGTACAGTGTCGGTCACAAAACCATGACCCGTAATAAATCCCAGGTATTTTTTCCTGAATGGGACTTTTGACTGTAATATTTTGTTGAAATAGTTATCCCCCGCTGTAGGTTAGAAGCTAAACTGGTCACTGGCCAAGTGCAGGTGAGTATTGATCTGTCATGTAACTGGCGGATGACATCTTAGATCTGACGGGAATTCCAAGGAATTACAGCCTATCAAATTAAACACGTAGTAAATTGGAGAATCTCTGTATTGTAATACCCATTTCTGACTGAACCTACCCACCCTCTATCCACTAAATTGTGGACCCATATTATTATTTGATGTTATTTCAGGTTTTTCTTCTGCTATTGGAGAGTTTGACAGAGATGAGATAAGCGGTAAGTCATGTCTATAAAACTATTAAAAAATTTAATTTTAACTTAAACACAAAAAAAAATTTGAGCTCATCCGAGCTTTCATGCGGCATCCACCGCCCTTCGTCAGGGACTGACTTCCATGGTGGGACATCAGTAAGTCATGTGACCGAGATCACACGACTGGATGACACGGGAGTAGATCGGCGGAAGGAAGTGGCGGCCCTGGTCACATGACCCTTCGTAGGTCTCGAAGATGTACCGCGATTACGCTGTGTCTTTTATGCTTATCACCTATTTGCGCGTTATCATCTCCCTCGTCGGTGCATGGTGTAAAAGTGTTTTTATGACACGTAACTTATGCTCAAATGGTTGGTGACTGTCAAATTGTAAATATTCATCAGTGTGGCACTTTTTCGGTAACTAATTTTATATTTAAACACAAAAATAGTTACATAGCCAATATATCAGTGAGAGTGTACACCATTGTGATGTTGCAGATTATGTGGTTGGAATCCCTCATGGTAACCGGCTCGCGTTAATGCATCATAATCTCACTACCATGTCCAGCATATGTACACCACATTTTCCACTTTGCAGACTATGTGGTAGGCATCCCACGTGGCAACATGCTGACAGGTGAAGTGACGTTGCTGCGCCGTGATCTCACCACAATAGCCAACATATCAGGCGATCAGGTAGGCTAATTACTTTACTAGTGCGTACAGTAGCCTATAGCAATGATTAAAATTTTAGAGGAAACAAGACCAAGAACAAGAATAAACGAGCCTCTCCTTAAGTCCTCTTTGTGGACTAAAAATGATAGCATTCTTAACTTACACCAAACCCACAATTTGTCATAATTATTGATAATCTGTAGCGATAGATTGATGATTATTGTTATGTTTTTCAACATATAGTAGGCCTACATACAGTTATACCTCTTATATGTTTAGTGATTACTGATTACAATGATTGTCATGACTTCTCGTGGTCTTGTGCAACATAGGACTATGGACATAACTTGGTGATAAAACCAATGTACATCGATTCAGTTTGATCAATGTCACACTACTATACTATCAAAATAAAGCAGAGCGAAGTGTACTTTGTACCACCTCCTGGACATCTCTTGAGTTATCCTGGAACATAGTGGAACAAAGTGTAGCTCAAACTGGAACGTCTCAAAACATACCAAAATGAATGTAACAATGGCTTAAGTGATGTCTGGCAAACTCACATTTGATGGGTAGGATCATAGTGCGATGTACAAATGTCCCTTATTTGTTGACTATTCCACCATATGGCTGTAATTGCACTGATGTGTGTTGACAGATTGGCTCGTACTTTGGCTACAGTGTGACAGCTACTGATCTAGATGATGACGGGTGAGTGGTCATTTAACATAAAAAAAATAAAATGTAAGCATTTACATAGCGCACTTTGAGAATCTGTCCATGTTGCCATGCAGGAATCTCGGAAATGCGTATTTGCAAGCCCTGGAAAAATCCCACGAATGGTCACAACCTAGGCGCGAACCCGTAACGGAAGTGCCCATTGATTGTCAGGAACCGGCATGCTAGCCACTACACCATGAGCCCACAATAAAATCAAGCCCGTATGCAGGATTTGTAAAAGGGGGTTCGAAATATATTATCACGGAGACGAGCAGCGCCGCGAAGCGGCGATGCGAGTTCCGGAAAAAATTTTTTTGGCCCTTTTTTGGTCTTTAGATGCCCTCTGGTGGCATCTGGCGTATTTTAACGTATAATTTCAATATATATATTATAACAATATCATCATTTTTATTATAAATTTATACATATCAAGTGATGGTGAGGCGAGATGTGGGTGGTGTACGAGAGTGTGTGGATGAGGGGATGTGTGGGTAAAGGAG
>WNLI01040341.1:0-11444 GCA_025802215.1 Wirenia argentea
AGGCGCACCTTTGTGATTTTGCGATAATGTGTTTGGATAAACGACACTCAAACGAAGATCCGCCCTCTCGGCTGGTGACAACGAGTGTCGTCCCCTCTCAGATATCGATGCGCTTTTCGCGGGATGTTTTGATTTCGAAGCGGGAAAATGAAGAAAATCGTATTGATTACTTTGGAAGTGTTAATTGCAGAGTTTAATTGGATATAGCACCAGAAGGTCCTAGTCTGCACACGTAGCCTATAAATACTTTTAAATATATAGCCTATGTTGATGCATGCAGTAAAAAAAGACATGCGGCGCACATTTTAAAGTTGGAGGAAACCTTTCTTCATTATATTTAATTTGTATGTCGAATAGGACCAACTTGACCAGTAGGCTTATAGACGAATGGACACACTTTTGATTATCTAATGCTTATTTGTCTATGAACGTTGGTCCTAGTCGATAATGTAAAGTGTGACTTATATGTCGCATTTTATGACGTCGCGATCGAAGTGGTTTAGTTTGCAAGTCGATTGGGCCCACCTAGCACAGGCAAATACGTCTATTTATTTGACTCATACGTTCATTGCCATATTACCTCACTATACCCAATGCTCTAACAATACCTACCTTGGAACGGTAATCGATGTCTTTGAAAGTACGTCCTGTAATGTTAACGCTCAGCCGAAAATAAGAATGTATCAGTTTAGAAAATAGCTTATTTTTCTATTCGAGTTGGGTTCACTCGACATGCAAACTATACGGCGCTCGACTACGATACCGACCCCAAATCACCCCCATATAAGCGTCATGGGTTCGAGTCTCGCCCGCGACGTTTCGTGCTGTGGATGGCGGCAGGCCAACGTCAGACTGGGAAAGTCCATGTAGCCTACTCGAGAGGGTGACCGTCAATGAACTCCAACCAGTGCCGGATCCAGGATTTCGGTTTGGGAGGGGCAGCCACATTGGGGGGCGCCAAAAAATTGTCCAAGGGGGCGCCACAAAATTTACCTAGGGGCGCCAACACTAAGAGAGAGGCGCCCAGTAAGAGGCGTGCAGCGTTTACATAAACTTATTTGAGGCACCCCTCCATAAAATTTAACGTTATATCAATATTTGAGGCTCCCCTCCATACAATTTAACCTTTTATCAATATTTTAGGCGCCCCTCCGTACAATTTAACCATAATTATCCATATTCGAGGCGCCCATCCATACAAGAAGTGTCCCTGGTGGGGCGCTTCTGGTGCGGAGGGGCGCCACTTTTAGGGGGGCGCCAATACATTGCTTTTGGTTTGGGAGGGGCAACTGCCCCCAACTGCACCCCCTGGATCCGGCACTGTATCTACGTCCTTCTCCTGATGGCAGTCTGAGCGTATGGGAAAAATCAAAAAGTCCGGTCTGATATTTGACAGTGTTTGTCTGTAAATTGTGAATCAACAATGACATGCCTTTTAAAAGAGAACCTCCTAAACTCTATGTTGCCACGAGAACACTCATGGTTGACCTGATTTGCAGTTCTACTACCTTACGCCCGGATAGTTGGATACACAGATAGCAGAGCTTGAAAATAAACCCCCATGATAAGCATTGATCAGCGCTCCCCGGCACTCCCCGAGAATACCGTTTTATGCTCGCTCATGTCCCAAATGAGCTATATCTCAACTACACCATGGTCTCACATGTCCACAGTATAACTGCGTAGTCTATGTTTTGTTCTGCATATTCATGTATTCATTTACAATGTCACATAATACATATTACATACACACAATACATATCATACGTAATGATTTCTATATCAACTTGTAACAGTATCGGACATGAAATGAAGACATAATTTTATTTACTATAATTTGATACATATACCTTGGCTACAATCTGTAGTCCAAAAAAAGAAATTGACACAGTTTTATACGTCCCATGGTGTCGGTGTAAGCCAAGGCAATGGAATTTTTGACAGATTCACAAACGCTTTATTTTCAATATACGTACATTCTATATGTCATTAATTTTTATGTCGTTTGATTGTGTTATGACCGATTTATGCTTACTTTGGTGTCCTGAGCTGTAAGCTAACTCTACCCTTCTTAGGAATTTTGTTTACCATTCCTTGACAAATTGTGATTTCAATTTATACTCTACTTTGTACAGTATCCTATCGAGTCATCGACCTAATGCCTACTATGACAGCCTTGACCTTTGACATACAGTCACTAGTGCGTTGCTGTGGAGTGTGATATCCTGCGCTAATGCCTACTCTGACGACCTTGACCTTTGACATACAGTCATTAGTGCGTTGTCGGTGAGTGTGATATCATGCTCTAACGCCCACTCTGACAGCCTTGACCTATGATGCACAGTCATTTGTACGTATGTAGTTGCTACGTGAGATATCTTGCGATCTGACAACCTTGACCTTTGACATGCAGTCATTAGTGCATTGTCGGTGATTGAGATATCCTGTGGTAATGCCTACTATGACAACCTTGACCTTTGACATACAGTCACTAGTGCATTGTCGGTGAGTGAGATATCCTGCACTAACGCCCACTCTGACAAGTTGACAACCTTGACCTTTGATGTACAGTCATTAGTGCGTTGTCGGTGAGTGAGATATCCTGTGCTAAGGCCCACTCTGACAACCTTGACCTTTGACATTCAGTCATTAGTGCGTTGTCGGTGATTGAGATATCCTGTGCTAATGCCCACTCTAACAACCTTGACCTTTGACTTACAGTCATTAGTGTGTAATGCTGAGTGAGATAACCTACGCTAATGCCCACTATGACAGCCTTGACCTTTGATGTACAGTCATTAGTGCGTAGTGTTGAGTGTGATATCCTGCGATAACGCCCACTCTGACAAGACAACCTTGACCTTTGACATACAGTCATTAGTGCGTTGTCGGTGATTGAGATATCCTGCGGTAATGCCCACTCTGACAGCCTTGACCTTTGATGTGCAGTCATTAGTGCGTAGTGTGATATCCTGCGATAACGCCCACTCTGACAACCTTGACCTTTGACATGCAGTCATTAGTGCATAATGCAGTTGCTGAGTGTGATATCCTGCGCTAATGCCCACTCGGGAATGATCAATTACTGCACGCATGCGATGTACACTGCACACACCATGCATGGTTATCCATTCAAACAGATTTACACGAAGATACAGTTACTGATGTATCGCCACTTTCCTTCACTGACTGTGAAACCGGTGATGGATATTGGCTGTGAATGTAGCCAACATGTCCGTCAGCAATTTTGACCATTAATTTTGATTGACATCACCGCAACAAAAATACATGCACAAAATTCACTGATTAAGTTGCACAAAGAGTCGTTTATGTGTAGTCCCAGATGTATAGAATAATTGTACACAATTATAGTTATGGCCATACCTTCAGTTTAAACATTGCACCGGTATCGCACAAACTTCAGTAGGACAGCTATTGTCAGCTCAGCAGTGAACCCACATGACGTCGAGTGTTGTCCCGTGGCGGCAACAAAGAACGTTGTTCAGCATGTGGCGCAATGAAGACTAATACAAGATTTGAAATTGGAGTTCCCTCTTCTAAGTCTTCTTGTTCAGTGATGAATTCTTAAATTTCGTTCATATACGGTACAGATTATTGTGTGTTGTCATTTTCATATTTATGTGTATATATCACAAATTAGAAATTGTCTCCTGTGTTTGTAGTGTCAGGATTTGTAGTTCAACGCCTCCTTTTCGTTTCCTCCACATGTTCTGATTGTCGAGAGTTGTCACATTTAATTCGGTAGACCCCTATTGTACATTGTTCCTGGTAATGGTGTGCGTCGTAGAAATTCACATTTAAAATTATCGTCTGTGTGTCGCGTATAATTACGGGCCGTCACTAGTGAACGTAACATATCCTTGTATGGTACTGTCAGTACGTAATAATTGATGCCTGTCTCACTTCTCAGTGTTCCCCAACAATACTATGCTATTGATTTCATAAAATTGTACACTGAAAAAAACAACTAAGGAATCAGGTTACGGTGTCTCTAGTTGTTATGTGTATCCACTGTCAGTCCATCACCGCACGTAACATGGTGTGATAATTCGCAACAGGAATATTGTGTATACATACCGTACTGGTACATTACGTATGATATAATTAATGCCAACACGCTACCATTGCGTCACTCTGCAGTCTGCATCACTGAGATCTGATGTCTATACTACAAATCTATACGTCTGAGCTTCAATGACCGAGGATCCATAACATTGTTATTATATGTTATAGTGGCACAAGTGTATATTTTTGCCAAGCTGTTAATCTGCAAAAGACGACGTAAAAGTGCTGGAAAGCGATCAATTGTGGACAAATAATTAGAGTGAGTGCACTTATACCATGCAAGCTGATTACAACACTTGACTTGAGCCCAGATATTGACCACTTGGCGCGGTGGCCCCATCAGTTCAATACACATCATTCACTCGTGTTTGCCCAACAAACATACATAGTGTGTTAGATATCGACTCGATTCGACTGTGGTTGTGTGCAATTGTAGCGACTCGGGTTGTAATGTCTTTGTTGTATAGCTCATTGTTTATGTTGTCACCAATCGATTCTGCCGCCCTGTAATAACCCACGACCTGTAATCTCTATTGCTTATATGCTATTATGGCTTATACCTACATACATCAGTTCTGCGGTTGTATCGAGTCTATTGACTTACGCATTCGGTGAAAATTGGAAAGCATTGTTTACTATACTGTTACATATTATGTATCACATTTGTCATGAAACGCGATACTTGTATAATATAACGAATGTACGATTTAGACTGCGGTGTCAGTTATGGCGCCAGCATTGAGCCATGAGGTAAAATGAACAGAGCATATGACTGTATAGCACAGCACCTAGATTGGTTGGCTTGATGGGTGCGATAGCAAAACATGCCGCATGACCATGGCACGACTGCAGATCTATTGACACAGACATTACTATACCTGTACTACTGGACAAAGATGAAGACCACTTCCTTTTCATTATTCTAATCGACTCTGACACTATGTTGCGGATTTATCTACCTACTACACCTGTGCCAACGAACAAAGATGGATAGTTCGCATCGTCCATCGTACCAATCCCCGGACTCTCATGGAGACATTACACTATTAGTCATATAATTGTAGCCACGATACGTTAACTTACAGTTCCTATGATCCCATGTTTCAGATCTGCCTACACCTGTGTTACTACACCTGTGCTAACGAGCAACGATGGATAGTTCGCATCATCCATCGTACCAATCCTCGGCCTCTCATGAACGGAGACATTACAAAAAAAATGTGTGTGCATTTATATACCACACTTTCAGAATCTGTCCATGTTGCCATGCAGGAATCTCGCAAATGCAGGTTTTGCAAGCCCGGGAAAAATCCCACGAATGGTCACAGCCTAGGCGGGAACCCGTAGCCAAAGTGCCCGTTGATGGAGAGGAACCGGCGTGCTAACCACTACACCATGAGCCTACACTTTTAGTCACATAATTGTAGCCACCATACGTTACAGTTCCTATGATCCCATGTTTCAGACCTACCTACTGTACACATGCGTTACTACACCTGTGCTAACGCCTAACGAGCAAAGATGGATAGTTCGAATCATCCATAGTACCAATCCCCGGACTGTAGTGACAGTACGTTACAGTGGCCCATGTTTCAGATCTACCTACACAGGCCTGTGCTAACGAGCAACGATGGATAGTTTGTATCCTCTTCATCGTACCAATCCACTCATGGACACATCACATAATTGTACCCACGATACGTTCCAATCCTATGATTCCATGTTTCAGATCTACCGACACCTGCGTTACTACACCTGTGCTAACGAGCAAAGATGAATGGTTCACATCGTACATCGTACCAATCCATTACTGTACATCACACTTTGTATCACATAATTGTAGCCACAATATGTTACAGTTCCTGTGATCCCATGTTTCAGATCTATCTACACATCCGTTACTACACCTATCGAGCAAAGATGGATAGTTCGCATCGTCCACCGTACCAATCCACTCATTGACACATCAGATAATTGTAGCCAGTATACGTTCCTGTGATCCCATGTTTCAGATCTACCTACACCTGCATTACTACACCTGTGCTAACGAGCAAAGATCGATAGTTAACATCATCCATCGTACCAATCCCCAGACTCTCATGGAGACACTACACTTTTAGTGACATAATTGTAGCCACAATACGTTACAGTTCCTATGATCCCATGTTTCAGATCTACCTACACCTGCGTTACTACACATGTGCTAACGAGCAAAGATGGATAGTTCGCATCCTCTTCATCATTCCAATTCCCGGCCTATCATGCATAGAGACCTTGCACTTTTAGTCACATAAAGTGTATGTGTAGCCACGATGCGTTACAATTCCTATGATCCCATGTTTCAGATCTACCTACACCTGCGTTACTACACCTGTGCTAACGAGCAACGATGGATAGTTCGCATCCTCTTCATCGTTCCAATTTACTCCTTCGACTCCTTTCTCAGTCTCATGTTTTTCAACAATGACTACTACGTGTACTTTGACAGCATACGTGATTGTTACGAAGGTAAGTTAACCATAGAGCATCGTGTAAATTTATACAGTGGTGTTTTGTACCATACATCGCAATGACTAAATAAATATGTGCATTTGGTATACCGCACTTTCACGTCTGTCCATGTTGCCATGTACGTCTCAAATGCAGATGGAAAGCCCGGAAAAATCCCTGCAAGTAACGGCCTCGAACCCACGGCTCTCGATTGAAAGGGTGATGCTCTATCCACTACACCATGAGCTCTCATATGGTTTTCTCGACTGCTGTAGATTCACTGTTATTTCATCACTCTTGTAATTAAACCATGACTGATTTTCATACTAATGAATTGCTGTTGTCTAAACACCACACTATATATTTTCTAGATTCAATCTTTAAACTTGCACAAAATTATGAAAAAGTTCCCAAATATTGATAAAAATAATTACCTATCATCAGGTATAATTTCAATATTTAATTACCGTAATATAATCTTACTGATCAATTATGATAAAACTTAAAATAAAATGTTATTTGATCTAAAATTGCAATTCTGATAAATTCAACACCCAAGGTACTTTGGTAATTTAGACTCGTTGAAGTAACCGGGAATTGACCATAATAGTATGATTTTATGCGAGTCTGCTGTTACGTATCAAGTAGTATGTTTATGTATATAATTTTGACTTTTTCCTCTTTTGAATTTTAGCAAACCTCGTCGAATTTTGATATTATTTTGTCTCTTCTTCGGCTGAAGATATCGACTGGCTATGGCCAATGTACATTTTGTTTTGGCTTCGACCATTGCATATAAACACTGTACGAGTACTTACTCTGGCGACCCCTATCCATTCAGATACTTTTAACTCTTTGCGCACCAGTACCCCCAAGGCCCATATGCCATTAGTATGGAAGTATCTATAGTATATATCCACCATCCCTGGGACAGGTCAAATTTTTTGTGGTACGTGAGGTGGCGGATAAAGTGAGGTAATAAAATGACGGCAATACGTAAAGAAATAAGAATTGTGAACTTGTAAATTGTGTGGCAATATGTGAGGGTGGCGAAGGATAGAGGTGGCGGATAGGTGACGGTTCACTGTACGTCATTTTGGGAATAAAGGAGTAAATAATACTATAATTGTTTTGTATATATGTTTTCAGCATTTGTCATATACAGCTTCCTGAGTCTGTGCTATGAGTACCTCGGTGGGGAGAGCTCCATCATGTCGGAGATACGTGGCAAACCCATACAGTTAGTCAATACATTAACGCAACACAATATGTAACCAGTGATATGTGAAATTTGGAATACAGCATCCTAGTTCTCCATTTGAAAACTTGAAAAGGAAGAACCGATTAAGTTAAATTTAAGTGCTTCTACTGCATCCTCTGAAAACGGCATGCACAAAATTTCTACCCCGCACTTTTGAATCTCTCGCTATCCAGCAAATATTGGTTTACAATATATGACCAGCCGAAAGGGAAGGTGAGCTACTGCGCGCCAATTTGCCTTTTACAATAACGCACAGCCTTACTAAGTTACTCCCAAACCAATGCTTACTCTAAGGAGAATAGGCAACGTCGGTACGCACTTCCGGGAATTCCTACAGTTGGGTCAACAGAGGTGATCACGCGAGATTCCCTGCCTAAGGACACCACGGAGGACACAACAAATACACGCCAGACAAGTACAATATTTTTTGGTCCCGGGACCTCTCGCACTACAGTCCAACACGCTACACTTGCGCCATGTGTGCAATGCATTTACCTAGATGTAAAATGTCTACTGTGAGAATATTATCTCCAACCTCAAACATGTACAGTATGTCACATACATCTGCCACTTGTCCAACAGGTTGTGTATGTGGTTTATGTGTTGTCTGTCTGGCTGCCCGTACACTGTAGGATTCATATGCTTATGTAAGCACGGTAGTGATGGTACCCTACATTTTCTACTGTTAATAGTTAGGCACTAGTTTGTCAGGACGCGAGAATTTTCTGTCACGTGCGATAACGAACTACGCCGGTACGTGAGTGAAGCGACAACATCAAGAGTGAATGTGTGGAGGGGACCAATGCCAATGCAGACGCTCTCTCCGGCTGATTGAAGAACCTCTCCGGCTTACAGCAGGATGCTGTAAGTAATGCTGTAAGTATTCTTGGTGTCGCCTGTTTCACAAGTAAGCTACTTACAATTGTGTGTCTTCTGTATATGGATGTGGTGTTACTGGTGTAGCCTGGGTGCTGCCTCTTTAGCTGTCGGTACACTATGATGCCTGTGCTTCTGTAAGAAAGCTACGCTACTTTTTTGCATCATCTGTCTCAAATGCATACCATACAGTTTTGTATTGTCAATTGTCTGGCAATCTAACATAATTATGCACCTTTTGACAGGTTAAACTGGATGTGGTGTACATGCTGCCTGTCCGGGCGTCGGTAGTCCCAGTACACTATAGGATTCCTGCGCTTTTGTAAACAAGCTACCCTACAGTTTTGTATTGTCCATATCCTTGTCTGTCAATCTAACATAATTATGCCCTTTTCGACAGATCTAACTGGATGTGGTGTACATGCTGCCTGTCTGGGCGTCAGTACACTATAGGATTCCTGCGCTTCTGCAAACAAGCTACCCTACAGTTTTGTATTATCAAACCGGCCAGTGCCATTGTGACCCTCGTGCTGCAGGCGAATGGCCTCTATAAGGACGGCAACTTCTCGTTAGTATTTTACAATATTTTGTAGGTATAATTCATGGCCTGCCAACATTAATATGTTAAAGTTAATTCAGGCCGCAAAATGTAATTGAGGGATACTTGCCTTTCACTTTTTAACATTCTGGAGGACATGCCTGCAAGTCACTTGGGCATAAAGGCAAGAACCCAAACGCACTTATATGTCAATTTCATTATAACGTAAATATACTAGGTGGTCAGTATTTGAATATGTCCATATTTGAATTGGGTGCACTGCATGGTCGAGAATGGGCCCCAATAATCATATCATTGTAGTGATTCCTTGAATCCGACTTTTGCAGCCCTGTGTCTCATTCCGAAGCCATATATCGAAAGTATGCTGCTTAACTAGGCTTGATTTCACATCTAAATTTTGCAAACAAGTAGTTGGACGTTTTTTACGTTCATGATCAGGGCAAGGGCATACCTGCAAAACTTGCCTTCCATATTAGGTCATTTTGGAGGGCAGCAATGCAAAGGTAGGGGCATGCGCGGCAAAATGCCTTGTGCCGCCATACATTTTGCACCCTGAATGTATGTTGTATGACCACCGTAGGCATAATTATTATGTGTTGTCCCAGACTGAAGGGATACATGTCCCCCCTCCCATTCACCCCCACCCACACTGTATGTTGTACCACGACCCTATGTCTTGCCCCAGAGTTAAGTGATAATGTCCCCAACCCCCTCCACCCCATGTCTCCCCCACACCATATGTTGTACCTCACCCCATATGTGTTGTCCCAGACTGAAGATGATGCGGTAATGTTGAGAGAGAAACAAGCGACCGAGGAAGCACGGCGTCGTGCCATCATGAGTGACATCGGGGCGACCCTAGATTACCCCTCATACCTGGAGAAGGCACCAGACTATGAGGCTGAGATGAGGTACTACACAGGAGATACACTGTCACCTACATCGCGGGTAAGTCGTGCGCATGCGGCGTGTCACATTGACTCATGCGCGATCCCGCTTCACTGCATCAGTGGTATTTCTCATCCATCCATGTGGCATCAAGGCATTTGGTACCATCTTGAATCTGTCATTTGCACACGACATACTGTAGAGCGCGCGCACCGCGCGTGTAGTACTGTACATAGTTAACTTCATTGTGTAGTATCGCATATTAGAGGCGTATGGCTGTATCATCGGTGTCTCTGCTGGCATCATGTTACATAGGTGGTAAGCATCATGCCTAGGCAAAATTAGAATGCTTGTGAGGCATCAGCATGCTTGGATTACATCCCGGTGCATAAGTGGAATTCTCGTAGAATAGTCGTAGAGCCAGTATGAAGTGCAGTCAGTTATCTTGTATGCTAATGGTCATGTGTACTGTGTAGTTTGGTAATGTTTAGTACATGTCAGAGATGCCTGTCTATAGTCTTCACAGTCGACTTCATTTTGGTTTATTTACTTGAAAGCTATGAAATTCATGGCCAAGCCTTATAACTACAAGATCCAGACATATTGATGGATATATCTATTCTTGAAACTGCATCATCATCAGCCAATGTTGTCATCTTATTGTGCATGGTCTCTTCACATTGTTGTCTATTTCTTATTCGTCGTTGTATCACACATTGTTGTGGATTAAATTGTTGTGACTGTAATGCACATCTGAACATTTATAAGTAGTAATTTACATGAGCGACAACACAAAGCATAGCTAGCTCATTGTTATTTCCACGAATCGCACCACATTTTTGTCTGATTTACTCCGGTCCAGACACCTAATGGAGATATCATTACAATATTACTAAATGAATTTGTGGGCCTAAACCATGTGTAGTACAAACTATGGTAGTTGCATAGCTTTCGATTATTCCACGATTCCCTTATCGATTCTGGCTCAAGACCGCTATGCAATCTAATCTGTGGTGTACATAATCACACAGAATTAAAGGGGCACTAAAGGCAAATAGTATTTTTTGAGGGATGATAGGGATGGTATTGAAGGTCAAATTAAGCCTAGGCTACATACTAAGACAGTATCTTAAACCTAGTATAGTATGTAGTTGGATTACCTCTGGTTAAGCAGAGCATCTCCCGTTAAGAAGAGCATCTTAGCGGCAGATGCTCTGCTTAACCAGAGGTAATCCAACTACATACTAGGGTTAGGGTTAAGATACTGTCTTAGTATGTAGGCTT
>WNLI01040452.1:0-11442 GCA_025802215.1 Wirenia argentea
GAATCGTTTTCAGTCACTTGTGAGCGTAGATCTGTCAACGATGCACAACTGATCTGAGGTGAAGTGATGTGAGGTGAGGTGAATCGTTTTGATTCACTTGCGAGATTTGGGGTGTCAACGATATTACTTCTACACATTGATCTTCATCGATGTTGTCATAAATAAATGTTATGTTGCAGAAACCATGATTTTAAATTTTTACCGAAACTATACTGAAACCGATTGCTGCTGAAACTATACCGAACCGAAACTGAAACTATACCAAAACTGTACCAAAACTGTAATTTCTTACCCAAACTATACCGAAACTGTAATATTTGACCGAAACTATCCCAATAGCCTATCCAAGAAACCATCCCAAATTATGCCGTGCCGAAACGCATAAATTTTCCAGAAACTAAACCACAATTATACCGATACTCAATTACTCATGAAGTTTCAGTAAAGTTAATGGTTTTACCGAAACAGTTTCTGTAATTATATAAAGTTTCGGCACATCCCAAATTTTACCCTGGACTTTGGCAATGTTTTATTGAAACAGTTTCGATAAAAAACATCCATAGTCATAAATAAATGTTATGTTGCAGAAGATCACGTGAACTGCCGTCATGATTTTGACGGTAACGGAGGCGAGATCGCTCACTCGTTCCCCCGAAGTATGCACTTTGACGATGACGAGCACTTCCGGTTGTACGCGGCTAGCAATCGTCATGGCATCTATCTGTTGAGGGTTGCTGTCCATGAAATGGGTGCGTATTGTACGTACAGTCTACTCCGCTTAATGTCACTCCTGAGTCCTGATACTAGTAATTTTCTTTTAATATCAACTATTACCAGGAATACCAGCGGCCCAAATCATTCTCGAGTCTGTGACTATAAAAGTAAAATAAAATATTCCTCGTAGTGTCAACTTTTAATGGCAATTTCCTCTTCATGTAAGCTAAAAGTAAAGTGTTAGATATATACACCTAAAGTCTTTTTATGCAAAGTCAGAAGTACTGATGGGGAAAGTAGCTAGTTCGGCATGATTGCCCAGGGAAACAACACAGTACACCTGCAACTCAAATTCCTGTATTGCCACGGAAACACTGGATGAACCGACACTATGGTAATGCTGCCTTGCCCACGGGCACACGGATATCTCAGCTTTTGGAATTGAACTCAAAACCTGTCAGATCGATGCGACCGGGATTCGAAGGCACGACCTTCTGCTTACACACCTTCCCAATGCGCTATCCGTTTGCAACTTTTTGTGGCTTATGAATTCAAAATTATATCTATTATTATTAACTGTTTCTCAACTATAAATACCACAAAACACATGCAAGGTTTAAATCTATAGCACTGTGACTGAGATCGGCAATTGCACTGGTCAGTAAATCGTGGCCTGAAATATTGAAGCCTACACTCGCGCCAGAAGTCACGTTTAACTATTTTTTGTAATAATGAAGTATTGTTTTTTCAGGTCATGTGTTGGGTCTAGAGCACTCGAACCACACCGGCTCAATCATGCATCCGGTGTATCACTTGGGAGCAGAAAACTTTGAGATCATTGAATTTGATAGGGAGAATGTCGCCCTAATCCATGGTAGGTTTGTGTACAATCAGTAAAAAAGGACAGCATATGAAAATTGTGATTTTTGCATTTATTTCTTCTGTGACCTTGACCTTTAAGTGTTTTTCACTGCCATTCTATAGTAATATTCCTGCCAAGCTGATTTGGCGGGGATTACGCTGCTCCAAACTTCTGAGAGTTGAAAGGCCCCATCGTCACGGTTCATGACTTGCGGGTGTCGCTTAATCCACAAAGATTCCCTAACTCGGCGTTTGTGAGGTACAGATTCACAATCCACAATCGACGTATTATCTCAGTCGATAATGTGGTTCGATCACCTCCCCTTGGCAGGAATATTACTACGCTGTGACGTGAACTTCTAAACTCTGACCAAGATGCCCGATGGACATTGAAAACTTTAGGTTAATATAACTTTTAGGTAGTGTAATTATAATCTTTTTGAGTTAATTTTGTCATCTATGTCATGTAACAGGGGCTTGCGGGGGCACCTTCGACACCGTGATGGACTATGTACGTGTGAACCAGGGAAAATACGTCTACAACACCTTCTTCTACCGCCATAAACACTATTGGATGTACGACAACTATAATAACGTGCGTACTTTGTGTACTGTATTCATTTCTAAAATAGTGCCACATAAAAATAAATAAAAGGTTTATTTTAAACCTTTCCCATGTAGTGGTGAGCTTGTATATCACAGCTTTCTTTCTCCTATAACTTAATTAAGGTTTTTTTTCTATATAATTATTATATTATAAAATTATCCTTAATTAAGTTTGAGTAGTATAGATGAATTGCCATATATGATAGCTGACGCTCAGTTGACTTGAGCCATTTCGGCACGAGCATGCTGCATGCCCCTACAACACAGTACTCAAATTCCCATGTCACGGAAACACTCATTGGTAGCCACTTACAGCTGTCTGAACTGTCAATGAGAACCATTTAGTACCGATTATCCCCCTTGCCACCAATGACCATCAAAGGTCATTGACCGACAGAAAGGTTGCTGTCTATCAGAATTCATTTCATCTAGAAAATACTATACCATATCTATGCTTGAAACACTATGGAAAAACATATAATATGCTTGTGTAGTCACCAAAATGTGACGTCGTAAAAACAAGACAAAAAAGAAATGATCCCGCCTCATCCCTGTAATTTTAGTTGTTCTCAATGGAGATGATAAAGAGCCCAGATGTTACCTAAGATTCTCCATGCAGTGTCGTTCCTCATATCTCATTGAGGTTATGATTATGCTGCCTTGCCCATGGACACGCAGATAGTCCAGCTTGGGAATTGAACCCATGGTCTGTCTGATCGGATTGACCGGGTTTAAACCTTACAAAGCAAACGTACTCTGAACTATCTGCCCGACAAACCCTATCAACCAATCAATCAATATTACTATTATTGTGAATGTGTCCGACGGGATCCGAACCCGCTACCTTCTGTTTAGCGCAAAGATGATCTACCAACTGAGCTACCGATACCTGACTTCAACAGTGAAATCAGGGTTTACATCTGCCGTGATTTGTGTATGTCTAACTGTGTCAAATGTGTGATTAACGACATTGGTGTTACAGAGAGCGAGATACGGCGACCCGTTGATGGTAGAGACTGAGTGGGAAGGTCTTCAGCGAGACATTGACGCCTTTGTGTATGTCTACTGGCACGATCGCGTCACTGGGGTCACTACTAGCTTACCATACTTCTTTAAAGGTACGTATGATCATTATAATAGTGGATTTACGTGATATACTAGCTGTAAGGGGTTTAGCCAGAGAGCGGTGCGCCCGTGTTTTGCACACCCAGGGGGCCTGTTTACACGTGCTGTTTCTGTAGTCTGTTTTCATAACAAACACATGCCACTCACTCCAAACTGCTTCCAGTGATGTTTATTCTGTCAGTGCACCAATTATTTGTGTAAATAAGTGTCTATTTGCACCCCAGAGGAGGTGTGTAAGAGCTTGGGGCCATTAAGTTTGTTTGGTCAGTTGATCTCTAGCACGGCCTGGTATTTATTTTCCACGGGTAAATTGCAAATCCTGCCTAAACCCCTGTAAATAAATAGTGGAAACTTGCGAGGTGTTTAATTTCGCGAGTCGTAGGACCTGATGTGATATAAAATAAACTCGCAAAAACAGCACGATGCATCAATTCATGAAATATTTGTCCCGTGAAATTACATACCTATACAGTAGTTGCTGATCATACGACAACTATATCGGTACTTTCCAACTTATTTACTTTACTTTTCCCCACGTGACCGTAGTGACCAGTCTGTCTTCAGCCAACCGCATGAGATGTATTGATGTGTTGTGTGGCGGATAGTTGAGCAGACCAGATGGCACGTAGACATCCTCGGGGTGCTGCCATCTGGGGGGTGTCGTGTCTTGATGCGCCTGTTAGCATATGGTCTGGTGGGACGTTGGTTGTAGATCACCAACTGGCCTAGGAGTTGCCGAACTAAAGCAGTGACTGGAAAGGGGTCACCACATTGTTGGTAGAGATCGACGTTGGACACATGGTGGGCATAGCAACGGCGACATGGACATGATTCATTGCAATATCGTTCACTTGGTGCAACCATCAGGGTACAGTAGCATCGCCATAATTTTTTCTGGTGGATACATTTTGAACCTTCCCAAAATTGCCATCAGGGAGCATCAAATAGAACCATATGTGCTTAGGACGAGCGTAAGGTCATTAAGTGACTTAAGAAAGCCATCAGGCCTGTTCGCGATCACGTTCGATCACGCCGTGCTAGTCGCAGAACATGCCAATCCACACCAGATAAGTGATTTGACGTACACGATGTACTATATGATGCTATATCGATTGATTTCTGCCGGTGTGCAATTGGTCGATATTGTGTCATACAAATTCGGTTAGATTGACATACATGATAGATTTCTTATGTAGGCTGTTATCTAGCGTAATGTAGATAATTAGAGTATGGTTAACCTATACCCTTATAGGCTTATACCCACTTCTATTAACCTATACACAGTAACGATGATACCCAATTACCCATACCCACATCTACCCACAGGTGAACATGTATACCTGTACAGTAACGACGACAGTGATGACAACGCTGACAAGGTAATCTGGGTAAAGACCATTGACAATGTCTTCAATTCACACAACACAACCGACCCCATACCAAGTAACCTCAATACCGTCTTTTTTGATTACCGTGACAATAACATCTATTTCTTCAAGGAGGATATGGTTAGCGATTTTATTACTTTAAATAAATATTTACTTTATGGTCCTTCGCATGAGACCCTAAACTGACGTGCCATGTTCTCAACCTCACCTTGCATACTGACCCTGAGGCATGTAAAAGATCATGTAGGCCTCTTTGGTAAAAAAGAGGTCAGGCAGACCCCATTTCACATATTTTCTTTTGTTTTTCCCTTTTGTTTTACCCTTGTTACATCGGTGCGCCAAAATTGCAAGCGTAAAATCGCAGGTCTAGTGTTTTTAAGTCACAAACGTTATGTTCTTATAAGGTACCAGAAAATCACAAAAATGCCAGTGTCTAGAGTGGTAAAATTTCGCACTTTTTACTGATTTTACGCCCCCCCCCCCCCTCGTATGTTTACGATTTGCAAACGTACTGACAGTACTTGTGTTGCCTTGGTGAATTTTGTTGGCCAAATGACATTTATACACATAACTCTTCATTACGCAGCAAAAACAATAATCATTCATACGTACAACATATCCCTCTAGACGACGAGTAGAAGTCAAATGCCTTTTTCAAATGACTTTTCAGATTTGTCAATTGTCATGATATGAACTTGTAGTGCTAATGTACTGTTAATTTGTTTTTCTGATTTTTGTACCACCAGGTGTACGTCTATGACCCTAAAGTTACCACGAACAACACGGTGCGCGTCGTAAAACTAACGGACGAATTCCCGCCAGAAAACGGCCTCGCTGAGAACACCCTGCCATCGAACCTCGACGCGGCGTATTTCTCCTACAAAACCTACGAAATGTTCTTCTTCAAGGATAACAATTTCTGGAAGAACATCGCATTTGATCTACAGAATAAAAAACGACGGGAGAATAAAGTGAAATTCATGGGTGAGTGGTCCAATGCTTGGAAGTATATTTGTGACACGACTATAGACCCTACATACTTGGCCGACGCACCATGATTTAACACCGTGGACACCATCATTTAACACCCCAAAATTCATTGGTGACTTGGTGACTGGTTCAACGTGTATAGTAACAAGTGTATTTGTGACACAACTATAGACCCTACATACTTGGCCGACACACCATGAGAACACCACGAGCACCATCATTTAACACCACGAACACCATGATTTAACACCACGGACACCATCAACACCCAATTCATGGGTGACTCGGTGACTAGTCCAACGCTTGGAAGTATATTTGTGACACGACTATAGACCCTACATACTTGGCCGAAGCACCATGAGAACACCACGAGCACCATCATTTAACACCATGGACACCAGGCCATGCTTTAACACCCCAAAATTCATGGGTGACTCGGTGAGTGGTCAAATGCCTGGAAGTATATTTGTGACACGACTATAGACCCTACATACTTGGCGGAAGCACCATGGTACATCAGGATTTAACACCACAGACACCAGGTCATGATTGAACATCATGAACACCATGATTTAACACCCCGTGTTATACCAGGGTCCATAAAACTAGTGACACTCTGAATATAATGTCAAAAGGTAAAGTGAAACTCTTGTATTTAACTGAAATTTGACTACAAAGTTGAATTGTATTTGACACAAGAAAGAACACAGATGTTATATTTCCCAAAATGAAAAATTTCAGTTGTCGAAGTACTATTTTAACAGTACTATGTAGAAGTACTACGTATTGTCTAAAGAAAGCATGAATTTTTAGGGCCTCTACCGAGGGTACTTGTTTTCGCAACAAATGTGCAACCGACGATTGATATGACGTCTTGAGATTCCATGGAAACTTACCTATACAGAACTGAGTTACCTATCATGGTATATATTGGCTGAAGTGAGAAACAGATGCCCGATTGGGCAATAACTGGAGTGAGTAGCCTTTGATTGGTCAATCTATGACCTCAGTGACCTGTTAATGGACTAAGATAAGAAGGTGACCCAATGAAATATAATCTACTTAGTAAAGACTTAGTGTCTGTTTTTGAAGTCATTACTGTTTTGTTAAGTTTAATGCTGTGAGTCAAACTGTAATATTTAGTATATTTTACGCACCAATTTGAATGGATGTGGTGCGGCTAGTGTTATTGTTATTTAACAAACCAATAACTTTGTTGTTTTGTAATATGTCAGTGTAAAAATACAACATTTAAAAATGTATAACAATGTAAATTTGACAACCATATTTCCGTATATAACCGTATTGCGTCTCACAATTAGAAATCAAAGCTGTTACATGAATTAAAATTTTTGCAAACTGTTCTTCCAAATACAAAAGAAATACCGAGTAGACCCGCCCCCACCTCCCCAGTCTTCTTACATATATATACACAAATTTTCACAATGTAGAACTAAAGCATTTTTAAGCTTGAATCAAAATTTGTTAATTCATGTACATAAATTTGAATTGATCCATTCTTGTATTTTTTGTACATCATTATTATATTTATGTATATATGCATTTTTCAGTATGATCCATCTCGGCATGATTTTATATTCATCCCTGTTTACTATTGAGTGTATATACTATATTCAATATTTAACAAAAACTGCTGTATCGTTGAAAAAAATATAGGCTATAAACCAAAATCCAAGTCTCCTTAAATATTGAAAATTTTATTTCACATTTTTACATTTTATTTTTATTTAAGTATGTAATAGTTATAATTTACATTATGTTTGTTTTATGTCCGTAATACCAAGCCAAAGGTGTGTTTTATAATAGGCCTAAATCAACCCAAAAATTGTAAATGTTTCACATAATAATGTATAATACTTATATTATGTTATTATTTCATATTCCTGCTAAAACTAGATATTTATTTTGTAAATGGAATGATATTTTTTTAATCAAATAATCTTCTTTTATAAACAAAAACTCTCAAAGACTATCAAACTAATAGCACAAAAAAATTATGATACTGGATATTGTAATATGCTATATTGAAAATAAATTAAATATTTAATAAAAAAATACTCATAATTTCGTTATATTCATTCCCACATGATACGTTATTTTGACATTGTTTCATTGTCACAATTATCATTAATATCCTCTCATTTAACCAGCCAAAGACAATCAAAAACCTTGTGGGACACCAAATTTGTTGGTGAATTTGAGTTTTTGATTTGCTTTAACAAAATGAATATTCATTCTGGTCATTGGCGATTGTTTGTATGCTGTATATAATACGGACGTATATACCGTGTTTAACTGTTTATATCTTAATCACTACAGTTGTTATTAGGCTATTGTTTGTTATATCTCCGTAGTATGGACGACTACGCATCTACTGGAGTTATTTAAAGGGGGCCGAAGCCCAAACTTTTATTTGGTGTATCAACTCCTTCCATGATACTACTAAACATATTACCAATAAAAACGTTTAAATTCTTTGAAATAAGGTCAATAATACAGGTATAAAAATTTGGGACCATTTTTTTTACAAATTATACAATAAGGAACCTAAACTGAAATCGAAACTCAGAAGTAGTTCGCTTTAGGTTGCTACTGTATAAAAATTTGTTCCAAAACCTATTTTGGTACTTGTGTAACTATCTTTATGTGAAGGAAGTTGAATTTTTTATTAGTTATGTTTAGTAGTATCATGAAAGAAGTTGACACACAAATTAAAATTTTTGGGTGCGGCCTCTACGCCACAATTGGTGTGGCCTAGTTTTGTACATAATTTGGGGCTAGTTACGCCAAACTTGAGTATCGCTATTATATTCTTACCATTATTATTTTGGTGTCATTCGAATATTATTATACGTAGGCTATTGTTTTTATAGCTGATGACAATTATTATTATTATTATTGTTCATTATTACTGTTTATTATTGAATCTGTGATAGTTACAAACGAAGTGACCAAGCGAGGGTGAGATGGGGTCAGATTGGGGTCAGATTGGGGTCAAATACGGCACAAGTCGGGTGGTCTTACGCGACCTAGTAACGGGACAGTGCCTAGCAACAGATTAACTAGAAACATAATAAATTGCTTAGCAACACGACACAGTGCCTAGCAATACAATAAATTGCCTAGCAACATGACAAATTGTCTAGCAACACAGCAAATGGCTAGCAAAACACAACAAATGTTTAGCAATACTAGAATGCCTAGCAACACAATAAATTGTCTAGCAACACAGCAAATGGCTAGCAAAACGCAACAAATGTTTCGCAACACTAGAATGCCTAGCAACACAATAAATTGTCTAGCAACACAGCATGGCTAGGAAAACACAACAAATGTTTAGCAACACTAGCATGCCTAGCAACGCAATAAATGCCTAGCAACATGATAAATTGCCTAGCAAGTATCTTTGGTTGTAACTTTTAAGTAGTCTTAGTCTTAATATTAATCGCATTCCTCATTTATGAGTATTATCGCGATGATTTTGGTGATCCTAAAGAGTGCATGGATAAATAGCTGTGAGTGGTGCAGAAAAGACAGTGCAAGGAGAGAACAGTGAAAGAGTGCAAAAGAGTGGCGCAGTTAAAAACAAGGTGCCATTACTTTGTAAGGGTGACACTTTTGAGGATACCATTTTGGAAGGAATCCAAAGATGGCGCAGACGTAATCGAAGCAGGTAGGGCATTCCAAAATAGGGCAGCAGCCGGAAAGAAACTGTTATGGTATGCGTTTACATGGCAGTGTGGTATCGATAATTTAATATTAGCCCCTCTGAGTCTCGTGGAGCACGACAGTTGAGTCAGATGAGACATGGGTATGTCGACTCTCTGATTTACGATGTTGTACATCATTGGGACACGTGATCCGGCTCGGCGTTCTTGTAGACTTTCCTAGTTCAGATTTGAGACCATTTTGGACATACTGCTTGTATGGCGCCAGTCATTACGCACGAACCGTGCATACGTATTTTGGACAGCCTCTTGATGATTGACATGGACCTGGGTGCGATGAGGATCCCAGGATGTTGAACCATATTCGAGGATGGGGCGGACACATGTATTGTAGCATTGGTACTTGACCGATTGGGGGCATCCTCTAAGATTTCGCCGCAAGAATACTCGTGTCGAGTTGGCTTTGTTAGTGATTCTGTCAATGTGAATCACTTATAATAATACTGCTTTAGGTTTTCCATGCGGCCATGTCATTATGACGAACTCCGTGATAATGCAGGCTAGATAACATTGCACGCAATGTCGGGTCACGTACTTGGTAAATCATAAGTAGCATCACAGTACATGTATACAGACTACACTCACGACTTGTCACCGTACGTTATGGTGTAACTCCAGTCTGTCCCACAGCCATGTGTATCTGTCCTAACGGTGATATACTGGCATACCACATGTCATGAATAATACATGTACAATTATGTTTCAGAAACGGATACATTGACCACGGATACATCCATCGTAGCGTGGTGATTCGTGAATACACAAGCAAAGTATCGTGACGGGGAAATGGAGTTCCACAGCGAGCTTGGGATCGATTTACTAACTGAGACTATCATATCTACTGACACTGACAGAACTGGTCCTTTAGAAAACACCCGCATAAAACAAGAACCCGGTTTTCACACAAATGATGGCGGTGCATATGTTACTGAAAATACGAAATATGCCACTGATGTTGCCAAAACAGTTGGAGTAAAAACGGAAGTGATTGATAGCAAGTATTACCAGAACATAGATCCATAATATAACCATGGAGTGCGCAATGACAGTAACTACACCGATGAACCTTTAGAAACCAATGAACACTCTAAATCCATTATTGAGATTGATACATGTAAAGATGAATACTATGAAAAACACGGATATTCTAGTACTTGCAATACTAGTGTTAATTTAGGGGAGAGTCGTGCCAAACCAGAGTCTGGCGAGTCTTGCGTAACAACAGAACACGTGTATATGGACCATTGCTATACACCGATATATGATCTGAAGACACACATGATCATACACACATATGTGAAGCGCCATGAATGTTCTCTATGTAAAGTTATCTTCACGCACAGAGGTACTTTGGCGTCTCACATGCGAATACACAGAGGAGAGAAACCGTACACGTGTTCAGTTTGTCACGTTAGTTTCTCATTAAAAGGCAATTTGGTATCTCACATGCGAACACATACAGGAGAGAAACCATACAAATGTTCAGTTTGTGGAAGTGCATTCTCACAGAAACAAACCCTGCACGTGCATACACGAATACATACAGGAGAGAAGCCTCATGCATGTTCTGTATGTGAAGTTAGCTTCAGCCAGAAGAGTGCTTTGACATCTCACATGCGAACGCATACCGGAGAGAGACCATACAGATGTTCAATTTGTGGGGTAGATTTCTCTGTAAAATCCAACTTGACGTCTCACAAGCGGATACATACTGGAGAGAAACCATATAAATGCTCAGTCTGTGGTGCTGAATTTACATATAAACACAACATGAATGTACATACACGAATACACACTGGCGAGAAGCCCCATAAATGTTCTGTATGTGAAGTTACCTTCACGCAGAAAGGGCATTTGACATCTCACATGCGAATACATACATAGAGGTTATCACTTGGTAAAATTGATATCGAGAATTATATCTGGCCGAGAGCTAAATAATATCACCTGAGCGCGGAGCGCGAAGTGTGATTTGTTTAGCCACGAGGCCAGATATATTTCGAGATATC
>WNLI01040563.1:0-11438 GCA_025802215.1 Wirenia argentea
TACCCCGCTCTAATCCAAAATGGGGTAATCCCGAACGAATTAAATTTTGGGGTTTTCTCTAAACTACACAATGTTTGGAACATTTTAAATGTTTATTATTAAAGATATTCGCGAAATACACTAACTAGACTAAAAAATATAGTCAACCTTCACGTATTAGACATTTTATACACAAACCAAGAAAATCGTTCGTGATTACCCCTCTCTCCCCTAACGGACGTTTGAAAATTCCTTTAAATTTAAACCACACGAATTCAAACGAAAATAGCCAGTAGGCCCCTATAGTAGGCTCGAGTTCGAAGTCTTAACCGCAATAACGGCCGACATTCGTAATCGCAATGAAACGAAATCTGACCATATAGACCCTATATTTTGTAAATCATGTCCGTATAACACTATACAACACCGATTTTTATATTTTAGAGCCGTGTCAATTTAGCGTATTTTCAACGGCGATCAGCGATCAGCTTTGGTAGCTTAGCCATGTGTCCTATAACTCTGTGTCAAAATAACGTCACAACATTTTGAGCAGCAGTAGCCTAACCGTTGCATCGTGAGAGTTTTCAATGTTCGCACCGAAATAATTATAAAAGAGCGGAAAGTAATTCATAAACGGTATGTATACATAGTATTAATTACATAATCTAGTCACACCACCAACAGACGCTCGCTACCAACACACGGTCACACACGTTTATCACACAGTGTTGAGTGCGATGATGATGATGCGCTTGGTGTTCGTGAATAGTGCTGTAAATTGCATGCTCATTATAAACCTTCCTAGAATATTCCACCACCGGCCACCCCTCCCAGCACCACACCAGCACCAGCTCCACCTCCAACAACACCCCACCATAAATCCAATCCTACCCCCAATATCCAAATGAAGGCGCATTTGACCGCTAAGCTCCATTTGGATGGGGGTGGTTTAGGAGGGGAGTTGATGATCCTTTCGTCAGTCACTCGGTGGCCTATACACCTACCGCTATACACAAACCGCAATACACCCACCTCCAAAATATACCCACCATTGCACCATACCCACCCGCCATCATACAGTCACCGCCATACAATAAATACCACCATACACCTACATACGACCATACATAATACACCCACCAACGTACACACCTGTCACCATGATGCACCCACCATATATACACCACACCGACCACCATATTATACTACAAACACTGTACACCCATAACTATACACCAATACACCCACCACTATGCTCCAACCATGCACCATATACACACACAACTCTAGTCTACACACCATCATACATCAACCACAATATATTACCTACCACCATGATAATACACCCACCACCATGCACCCGTCAGCATATAACCACCAATGTGCACCTCCACCATACACCCACCACCACCACCACCACCACCATCATACATCACCAAACATTCACGACCACCATACACCCACCACCAGCGTACGCCAACCACCACCATACACCTACCATCACCCACCACCATACACCCACCACCACCACCACCACCACCACACAACTACCACCATACACCCACCACCACCATACACCCAATAGGAGGACCTATTATAATAGTCAATATACTAATATTGTCTACATAAGATTAACACGTTTAGTAGTCTATACAGTAGGGGGAGCTAACATAAATTGTAACTAATTTCTACAGAATCGCGATACAAAAGAAATTGAAGCTATAAAGGCCGCTGGTGGAATGACAAGTTGTAATAAAATCGCTCAAGGTCATACTTGGTACGTATAGTCGTTTAAATTTAATGTATTGGCGGGAGTTTGGTTGCATTTGCGGAAGTACGTGCAGTAAAACGTGTGCATACTCAAATTTTGTGCAGGAGAATTATGAACTGCCCATAAACGCTTAGTGTCACACTACATTATGTAACTACGTACGAGCATAACACATTAGTTTTTAGTGCACGTTTACTCCAAGCAGCTAGATTATCCAAGTGCACCATAATACACCAACTACTATACTCCCACCACCATACACCCACCACCACCACCACCATACAACTACCACCATATACCAACCATCACCATACCCCCACCGCCATACACCCACCACCGCCAGACATCCACCGCCACCATACAATTACCACCACCATACACCCACCACCACCATACAACTACCACCATATACCAACCATCACCAAACACCCACCGTTATACACCCACCACCACCATACAACTACCACCATATACCAACCGCCGCCATACACCAAACACCATACACCCACCACCACCATACAACTACCACCATATACCAACCACCGCCCTATACCCAACACCATACACCCACCACCGCCATACAATTACCACCATTATACCAACCATCGCCATACAGATACACCCACCACCGCATGTATCTAACCGTCGACCAGTACCCACTAACATCTACCACAATAATTATTATAGGACGCATGATTTTTATGTTGATGAATATATTATAGTAATGTTGTCTACATAAGATTAACGTTTGGTATACATAAGATTAACGTTTGGTATACAGTAACATAACTTGTAACTAATTTCTACAGAATCGTGATACAAAAGAAATTGAAGCTATAAAGGCCGCTGGTGCAATGACAAGCTGTAATAAAATCGCCCAAGGCCATACTTGGTACGTATATTCGTTTAAATTTAATGTATTGTATTAAAAAAAAAACACAACAAAATGTTAAAGGACAAATGGCCGGAGTTGGGGTTACAGTAAAAGTGAAAACGTGTGCACACTCAAATTTTGTGCGGCCGAGGTTGTTGTGTTGGTTGTTGTGTGTGGAAAGCGACTCTAGAAAACTAATTTGCGCCGCACAGCCGCGAAGGCGGAGGCGGACCACGAGTGGTCAAAAAAATTGGCTGCCAAGATTTACTCAATGTTCCCACTGAGTAAACTCCACACTTTAACGTGAATACCAACACGTGTGGCCGAATTAGAAGAGCCCAAATTTATAGCATTCAGAAAGTACCGGTATTGTTTAGCACATGATTGTGTACGAGTAAATTGTATACCGTACACTTTTTTGATTACGTTATAGGTTAGGCCCTATCGACATACTGCCAGTTTGCTACATACCAAAACTACTGTGGAGGTACAAAGGCAATACTTATGATCAATGTAGCACGTGGCTCATCAGATATTGCAAAATATATCAGAAAACGGATGTATACTTGAAGGGACTTGTTTCGCAATGTTCCTAAGTTGATATATTAAATTATATATTTGCAAAATAACGCGACTGTCATTGCTGAAGTAGCCTACAGTTTGTTTCCCCAACTGGACGAAAATGGAAACGGTATACAGAAATGATAATATTGTGTTATCACAAAAAATTATATATCGAAATATATCTGCCCCGTGTCAGTAATTACAAATATCACACTCTGTCTGATTCGGGAAATATTATTTAGCCCGTTTCCGGTTTGTCAAATCGACGTAATGAATTTGTGCTGAAATTAAGAAAAATTAAAAAATCAAAGAATAAATTTTGACAAAACCTGTGAACGACATCACCGAGATATGTGCCGAGGCTATATATTTTACCAAACTTGTAAAAGCTGTGATTGTTGAAATACAAATGTGTTTCTCCAAATGGACGAAATGGATGGAATGTATAAATTGACGGACTCCCATGTTTAAGCGGTATACGTTAGACACCGTCAACATATTATATACGTATGAATTCTTTTATTTTCACAGAGGTCAAATCTCAACTATGCCGCGGAAAAGAAAATCCATCGACAGTATCACGCGAAAAAACGCCAAACGACGCAGGCAAATTCGCGAAAACGAAGATGAAGAAAAACACACCGAGCGACTAGAACAGGTACGTGCACGTCGTTCCGAAAGACGTGCAGACGAGAGGTCGAATTTGTTACCCGATGGACATTCACATACTTGCGGTAGCAATGTCACAGAACATGATGGCGAAATTAACGAAGCAGTGGAACCAGAATCACATCCTCAAACAAGTGTGACTAATACAAACATGCATATCGTAGATCAAGATGCCTCGTGTTCCATAAACATAAACGGTACGTCTATACACAGCGCAAACGAACACGGGACATTCAAATGCCCGACTGACGCCTCGATGGGTGTTAACCTGTGTGAGGATCAATGTCGTCTTGGTGAACTAGTTCGTGCCGAAGATCACATATCTGCCCTATGTGGAAATAACCCCCGTATCGGACATGCATTGTCGAATGAAAGAGCGACTACCTCAAAAATGGCGCAGGCCGACGACGATTACGACGACGACAGAGATGTCTTCACAAGCCACACGGACATAACATGTAACGACCGTCGCACATACAATGTTTCGCATCAAGAATTCGATTATCCGCATATTGCGCATCGAGATCAATTATGCGTAAAAACCTCGCCACTATTAGAACTTACAAACAATGCAGATACGCAATATGAAACCGAGCCACATTGTATAGGCATACCTGACGTCGACAGTACAGCCGATGCACATTGCCCTACATACAGAGAGAAGGCCGATGCTGTCTCCGTGTCAATTAGGCCTATTAGGCAAGGCGTATTGGATTACAGTACTAAGTGTATGCCCACAATTGCACCTCGTCAGACAAGCCATGTGTATCCGTCAATGTCAGAGCTATTGACGAACTCACTATCCGACAACTCAGCTGAGATGGACACTGGTAATACTTCTGTCCACAATAACACAAAATTCGAAAGATTAAATGAGGTTTACTATAAAGAACGCCAAAATTACCACGAACGACGATGTGGTATTACTCGCCCAGTTTTGCATACCACACCTATCAACGATGTAAGTCATTCCCAAGTATGCAAAACAACAAACGCATATCCTGTAGTTGCTAACGTCGACGCGTTTGTCGAACAGAGTCCGTCGCATGCTATGAAGTTGGAAAATAGTTTGATACCGGTATCGATGTTTATCGAAATGTCTAAACATGACATCGCCAATGAACAAATATCCACTAACTATGATATAAAAGTACAAAACGCTGTTGAAGGACCGGGTGGTAGTCGTATGGACGCCGCAGCTCCAACAGCACACGCAAAGCACGTGCATCTATTGACCCCGTGCGCGGGTTCAAGTTTTAATAATGAACGCGAGTGCACTCAGATAGACATTAACGGTGATACCGCGATTCAAAACAACGAATCAGATTTGGACCGTGCATGCCACATAAACTCACTAGAGCATTCACATTGTAATTCAAATGTTGCAAAATACGAAGACATTTGGAATTCTGCTGAGATCGAAACATCTGCGAGAATAGAGAGCAATAAGGCAATGAATGTAACTGACGGTCCACACTCACAAAACCAATTAAACACGATCGTGGCAACCGCTGAAGTTTATAGCCAAAACACATGCGCATGTGATTTGCAATTAAAACAGGTGGCCAAATGTACGGACGTGAATAATAATGAATCCACGCAGATGAAAGGGAGTGCAATATGTATACCAGAAGTAGGCCTATGTACTGTGAAAAGGGTAGTAGTTACACAGACAAGTAACGCCGTTGACAGCGTACATGGGCCGTTACATACAAGCCCGTGTGGCACTATCAGTCACGCATGGGACAAAACAGAAGTGGTAACTCTTGATGACGATGTAAACAGAAATGAAAGGAATGACACTCTAGCACGAGAGAAAGCGTGTCTAGTAGAAATACTGCGAAAACGGGAGGAGTATTTAGCTTCGAAACGGTTCATCGAGAAAGACATGCGTCGTGAACAGCAACGTATAAACGCAGCAGTGAGACGCCGTAATGAAAGCGTGGATGAGAGAAGTAAACGTTTGCAGGAAGATCGAATAAACAAAGCCCGTTCCCGCTCTGTTTCATCTCACAAAAAATGGGAATTTTCATGTGCAGACAGAAATCTGCATTCCATGCCACAAAGCACCCGTCCGGAAAAAATAAACGGTCACGGTGATAACCAGGCCACGCAACTCATGCCATGTCATCGCAGTGTTGACATAGACGTAGCAAGTAAGGGCCTACAACCAAATGCGCGAAAACGTAGTAACAGTAACATGTTTGACATTCGCGTACATGGACATGAAAGTCAACAACTATCCGACACAAATTACTGTACAAATATTTCTTCAGAACAATACGCTCATGATGGTATCGACGCACAAGGAATACCCAATGATGGGTACGTATCCAAAATGTCCCGCCAAGAATTGGTGAATGTTGACGATATACAGGAGCAGGGTGGGGATTCGGCATCCCAAGTCAATGAAGAACACGTAATTACCGAATCCGAAAAAATTCTGAACATACGCGCAAATCTAGTTACGTCCTTAGCAGATGATGACTTTTCTTTCAATGCATTCGATGACAATCCTCTGATAGACGCCGGGCGAGAATTCTATGCTGAGATCGAGAAAACACAGTGGTCTACGTGTGTCAACTGTAAGGAAACATGGATCAACTTGCGCCTTGGCCCACGATCCAATAAATGCGCACGGTGTTCTGGCGCTAGAGGAAAACTGTTTGGCGACGACAACGACCTAAATCCGGGTGAGGCACCAGCCGTCCTCACTCGTTTATCACCTATTGAAAAGTCTGCCATTTCCATCATATGCCCCAGCATCTGTATCTATAAAGGAGGCATAACGTCATCGTCGTCAAAGGGGCATTGCGTCAGCTTTTACCAGGACGTCCACACACTGGCCACAACCCTACCCCGACTACCAGCTGACCTCAACATCATTGTGATAAAGCACCCAAACGACCGCATCACCGACAAAACTTTCACTGTTAGACGACAATACCTCATTGACGCTCTTGTCTTTCTCAAAGCGAATTCTCCCGACTACAAGGACATTGTAATCGAACACGAAAACGCTAATGCTTATCCCGAAGACGACATAATACAGACCGTTAGAGAGATACCGTCAGAGGACCTTCAGCTTCAGCCGGACCAACCAACTGCCGAGAACCCCGAGTCTACAACGTTTAATACAACAACATGTGACATGCCAATACCGACAAACACAGAAGAAGAAAATATATCAGATGTGATTAACAAAGGATCCGAGAAAATAAGGAATAATGAAGCACAGAATGGCGAAATGTGGGAAGGAGAATACCATCCGCAACAACAACAACAACAACAACAACAACAGCAGCAGCAACAACAACAACACGGACAGCCACAACAGCAACCGCAAAACCAACCTCCGCAACAAGAGCAGCCGATGCCGTGGCCAACGCGAAACAGGAATGCTGCCTCGGAATTTACCCCGGGATTTTTCAGCAAAGCATTTCCTGACCTTTTTCCATACGGAAGAGGCGATATTACCAAACCAAGAACGCACAGAAATCCATCACTATTAGACTACTTCCAACACCTCATGCGAATAAATCGATCCTTTGTAACGCACCATTCCTTTACATTCGTTGCCACTAACATGTGGAGACGCCACAATGCACTGACCCTCGGTAATGTGTTCACAAAAACAGCAGCAGACGGCCTCACGATGAACGACCTGAAAACAGCCGTAGAGAATGGTGACGATGCCGTGCTGAAGAAGCTCCTCTACTTTGCAGCGCCCATCGTCGGAACTAGACAAAACCTTCGCTACAAGAGCGACCAGGCGCTGTCATTTGTTGACTTTGTCCGAATAGATAGCAACGATGCGAAGATGTTCAATATGTTCCAGACATTCTCCGCAGCTGACCTTCACTGGGACGACTTGCATCGGATTCTCCCCGGATCCGAGCAATACATGAACAAAACCGTGCTGAAATCCATGGAGGATGTACCCGACCATGAAGATCCGTCTAATTACGTCGACGCAGCGACCGATTTCAAATTGCGGGCACAAGCCGTACGCGATAACGCTGACGTCGTGGCGTCATTCATAAAACAACGACATGACAAGTTCCTCGACATCGTTATGACCAAATTAGGTGCGGAAGAGTATATCGTGCGGTATGAAGATCAAGGAAGGGGGTGTTTGCACACCCATGACTTATTCGTGATGAAGGACGGTGTCTCTGCCATCACATTAGAGAAGGCCTACAAAAAGATCAACATGAGCATGGTTGAGACGGATATCGAACCAATTGTCATGGCGAGAGAAGAAGTCGTACATTTCAGTACAAAGACGCTGGGTGTCTCTGCAATACATCCGAACCCAGATCCGACAGAATGGCCGGGCCCTTATGGCACAAATGTACACACGCCTGCGACCAACTGCCTTCGTACGCGCTTTTTGGACTTGGACACACCAGATAAACTAAAAGACCAACATGAAAAGTTAATTAATCGAACAATGTTACATAAATGTAGAATGGGATACTGTTTGAATGAAGAAAGCCGTGATAAAGACGGAAACTTAAAATGTAGGTTCCATTTCCCGATGGACACATTTGGCTACAATGTAAATTACTCAGCGGACGGAAGGACCATAACATCGGTGGAACGATCAGAACTGCCGCAGGGAGGAGCCGCGTTTGTTGATGGGAAACTTATATACGCCAGAAATCATCCTACGCTTGTCCACCATGTACCAGAACTCCTTACCTGTTGGGGCGCTAACATCGAGGGCCGCAGCGTCGTGTCTTATCGCCAGGTCGTGAATTACATCATGAAATACATGATGAAGCCAGAACCAAACAGCGCGCCTTTCGATACCATCTCCAGGGCCATCGTACAAGACGCCGACGATGAACAACCAGTGCGCAAGGCGATGCAAAAGATTCTTCTGAAGACAGTCGGCGAGAACGACATGTCCAAGCAAATGTGTCACCATTTGCTCAGCGGAAATGACATCGTAGAATTTAGCAAACAACCCATTAATGTCAATGTCATGCGAACACGACGCATTGTTGAAGGAAGTGGCAGCACCCGTTCGGCATCTGAAAACTACGCTGACGTCTATTGGAGACGAGAGGAAGATGCCAACTACACCAAATTCTGCGATGAGTACGACAATGGGAATACTACCACCAATCCCAGGAACCTCTCATTGTATCAATTTTCCGCTAAATATACAAGGCGATGGCAATTGACAGGTGTCTCCAAATTTCCCCATATCACACCTAATTTCAAGCACGTCCCCAAAAAGACTGGAAAGTATCAAGAACGGTACTTATCATTTTTGCGAAGCATCCTCCTCGCACACAAACCAGGAACCACTTTCGACACAATCAACGAGTTAAACATCGATGACCTGGAAGCAGCGGTGGAGCGCTTCTGTGAAAGCAACGAATGTCCCAAAGTAATCAAAGACAAGTTCGACGCAAGCCAAACGCCTGACCTAGGTATGGACGAAGATGACGAAGAAGATAATAACAACGACGATGTCCCGGAATTAGTAATAGAACCAGAACAAGAACAAATTCGATATGAACAGGACGAGTGGATGATGGCAGTACGAGAAATCGTGCAAGAAAACGAGCAAATAATCGAACAGGAGAGTGACAACAATGATTATCCAAATGTTTTACGTGAATTCGGCGATGTCGATTGGCAGAGTGATCGGGCGGGATTGGGTTTGACGGACGAGGATATAAAGATGATGCCTAAATGGTTAGATCAACAGAAACACGAAAATCCCAATCTACAGCGCGACGACGTAATCAACGGCGGTCTACCTCACACACTCAACACCAAGCAATTCTCTGCCTTCGCTATCATTCGTGATTTCGTGCAGAATGTACAGCAACATGGAGTGGATAATGTTCCGCAACTGCTCCTCAATATCTCAGGCGGAGCTGGTTCGGGGAAGACGTATCTGTTGACGGTCGTGAAGCGGTACATCGCCGAGACATTGAATACCACCAAGTTTGTGGCGGCGGCAGCACCATCCGGCACCGCAGCATTTCTCATCAATGGCGAGACGTTACACAGCCTCCTTTACCTTCCTCTCGATAACCGAAAGTGCCCAAAGCTAAAAGGTGAAAAATTATCCTCTCTGCAAAAGAAAATGCAAAACGTTGGGATTGTTTTTATCGACGAAAAATCCATGATCGGACAGACTGTATTCGCTGCCGTAAACCAACGTCTTCAAGAAGCCAGACCCCATAAAAGCACAGAGCCGTTTGGCGGAATTTCAGTGGTTCTGATGGGCGATTGGGTGCAGCTGCCTCCTGTACTGGATAAATCGCTGTACGACTCTACCACCAAGACCCCAATCGCCTACAACCTGTACCAACTATTCAGAACCGTTGTCATACTCGACGTCATTCAACGACAGACGGATACCGTATTTAGTGACGAATTACGACGGTTGGCAACCGGCAGCTTTAGCAAGGACGACTGGAGGAAATGGCAAAGTCGCACACTCGACATGCTCCCCAGTGCTGAACAGGAGGACTTTCACGTCAACGCTATCATGGCCTGCGCTATAGGGGCAGATATGGTCCAACACAATGTGAGGAAAGTACGGGACAATCACCAACCGATAGCTCAAATTCACGCAGAAAACAGCAATGCCGAAGCATCTAAGGAATCAGCTGACAAAACATGTAACCTACCCAAAAAGATCATCCTATGCAAAAACACAACAGTCCGTTTAACGTCTAATCTGTGGACGTCAGCTGGCCTCACCAACGGTTCCATCGGCACGGTTCGTTACATCATCTACGACACCAATGACAAACCGCCACAGATCCCTACAGCAGTCATCGTGCGATTTGACAGTTATATCGGTCCATCCTATCTGGAGGATATAGAGAAATGCGTCGTCATCACTCCGGTTTACCGAGAATGGATATCGAATGGCATCACCTGTAGCCGGACGATGCTTCCGCTCATTCTCGGATACGCACTTTCCATCCACCGATTGCAGGGTCAAACGGAAGATAAAGTAATTCTAAATCCAGGTGAAACAGAATTTGCATCAGGACTGATGTATGTCGGCGCGTCAAGAACGAAGTCTTTCGCTGGTCTCGCGTTTTCGCCGTTTCCCAATTTTGACAGGTTTGCTCAGATTGCAAAATCAAAGGCGTTGAAAAAACGAATGGCCGAAGATGTTCGCCTACAGGAGCTCCAACTACAAACCATTGAAACATATACGGATGTAATCCGATTGTGCGGCGAGGTATATGGTGTTGACCTTCAATAGGTTTACCGCTAACAGTTTTGAAAAAGTGAGAAAATACTCACGTGATACATTTAGACAAATACGTTCGTATGGATTAGACAGCATTATCCCCTAGCTTGTACAAATTAATTGACTTGTTCGTACGAGATACTGTCGGAATTGTGCGATTCATTTACTGCGGCGCGACATGCTATCATAACTGGATTCGTATGGACGTAATTATATTGCGTGTGTGTGTGTGTGTGTGTGTGTGTGTGTGTGTGTGTGTGTGTGTGTGTGTGTTTGTATAGAGTATCTGTGGCTTGTAGGCTCAACCAAGGTTGAGCCTACTATATGTGTGTATATGTGTAACG